>PVHP010007354.1:0-56808 GCA_004024765.1 Zapus hudsonius | reverse complement strand
CCCCAAAGGATGTCCAGCACTGTCCTGCTGCCATGGAAGTCAGCACCTGCTCGACTCTCATCCACTCAGCTCCCTCTCTCTCTCTCTCTCTCTCTCTCTCTCTCTCTCTCTCTCTCTCTCTCTCTCTCTCTCTCTCTCTCTCTCTATCATCTCACCTTACCTAGCTATGTGGACCCTTTCCTTAAGCCATACCACTAAGTGTTCTCTCTCTTGCACCCTACCCTGGTGTGCAGACCCCTTCCTGAGCCCACACCAATGGGCTCTCTCTCACTCTACTCAGGAATGACAACCTCTTCCTTTGTTAGCTCACTGAGCCCAAGAGATTCACCTCTGTGGGGAGCACCATTTCTATCTGTTCCTAGGTTCTTGGCTGCTAATCTGTCCTCTGAATCACAGGGATCACAACACCAGTAAGACCATGTCCTTCCCACTCTCTCATCTTGGGGAAAGATATTTCTTTTTTATTAGTTTTATGGCCTTTTTAATTTTTTTAAGAGCTGGACTTTTAAAATCTTCCTAAGAAATCCTCTTTCATGTTTTTTTTTTTTTTTCCCCCCAGGCCGATACTCAGTTTCCATATGAGCTATCAGACCATGATGGTACAGCCAGCTCCTTTCCTTGGGTTTTGGGCTCTCCCTCATTCCCCAGAATCTTTTCCAGAAATGCAATACGTTATAAACTATCCTCATTCTGATCATTTCAATTATTTGCTAAAAACAGATCAAAACCCAGGGTTTGGATTTTAAGGACTTTCCCTAAAACCCCCAAACCCTGTGACATCCTCAGTGCCTGCTTTCATCTACCTGGAAGAGGTTTTCAGGGTTATAGTTAAGAGCAACACTCACACTTAGCCACTTCCTCTGTAATATTGCCTGGGTGTAAGAGAGATGATTAGTGCTAGACGATACTGTCATGGTTTGATACAGGTGTCCCCCACAAACAATTGAATGTGTTCTGATAGATCGATCCTCAGCTGATGGCAGTTTGGGTTTTACGACCTCGATGAAGCTGTGTTGTTGGGGGTGGGCTTATGGGGGTTATAAGCCAGCTTCCCCTTGCCAGTGTTTGGCACACCTTCCTGCCGCTGTTTGCAGCGCTGTGGCGGAGGTGATGTCCAGCCCTCTGCTCATGCCATCGTTTTCCCTGCCAGAATGGAGTATCCCCTTGAGTCTGTAAGCCAAATAAACCCATTCCTCCACAAGCCACTTTTGTTTGGGTTCTTTCTGCGCAGCAACTAGAAAGCTGACTGCAACAGATACATTTCCACTTTTTAATTTTTTTCTCCATCTTTTTTCTTCTCTGTTATCAGCTGTCACCTTTAAAAAGTAGATTCTCTAACCAGAAGTCAGAATACCATTGATCAAAGAGGATAAACATAGATATTTAGAAGGGTTTTGATGGGCATAATTTCTCCATTTAGTTAAAGATCAATGGACGCGTGTATCTAGTGTCGATGACTTTTCAAGCCAAAGGCTTCTCATTTGGTTCTCAGTTCCAGGCATTCACTCCCTCCTTCTGAACTGGCCACAAATCCAATGGGAGAGTATTTGATTATTAGGAAAGCTACATTGCTCCTCATTCATGTCACTATGGGTGGCTTCCATCCTCAGAAGTTTGCAATTTCTAGCACTATGACAGCCATCATCAAGGGGTTTCCTTTCCATCTCAGTTCCAGTTTAATTTTTAAATGTCTGGAAACTAGCATTTTAGAGTGACTGAGCTCTGAATGTGAAAAAGTAGAAATATGTTTGGACCTTCTCTTGAAACTTCCAATTTGCTAAAGATCAAAGAAGGATTTAGCTCCTCCTTATCTCTTACAACTAAAGAAGTTCTATAAACCTGTTTCTTTTCATAAACAACCCCCATTCAGAATCTATGAATAATCACCATTTGGGTCACAGGGTGGGTTTTACCCCCTATTGTCTCCCTCATGGCGAAGCTCACTGTACTTCCTCCTGTTTCTTTCTCTTATTCTAACAAAGTCTATCTAAACTTTACTCTCTGGCCTGAAGATTTTAATTCTTTAATTCATAAGACAGGACATCAAGTGTACCCTAAAATTATTGGTGAGTTGGTATATGTTGGTGTATATTGTATTAGTGAGGAATCCAAAAATTTCCATTTGACAACCTCAGCCGTTGGTGTCTTCAATAATAGGCTCTTACTAGCACAGGAATTTGGGTTGTCTTTGAGAGCATGGAAGCCTTATCATGGGTCATGGGTGGACAGTGACTAAGGATTTGCGGTCCAGAAACTCAATGGTCACACAGAACTCTTACTGTGTCTGGCTCATGCAGTGTCTATGTCTTATAAATTGTGATGAGTGAAATCCAGTCCAGAGGACAAATTGTTGAGAGAGATTATATTACAGGAACAGCTTAGCACTGAGGAGAAAAGAATTTTGAGGAGAAGAAAGGGATCTAAATGCAGAGCTTCTTCCCTACTGGGCAGGACTTTTGCTTTGGGAAATTGAAAAGCTCTTCCGAAGACTTAGGTTTGGGTGTTTTTGGGGACTGGGGACAGACGTTTTCAGTCCAGCTCTGATAACAGGTATGTGGCATCAGGATTTCTGGGAAAGAACATTCTTTCCAGCTAGCTTAATCCTCCAGAAGTATGATTATCTCTCCTAGGAAAGGGGAACTCCTTTAAGGAAGAAAAGATAAGAGAAGGTTATACCTTTCTGAAATTTCTGACCTCTAGGAAAGTGGAATAAGGCTTATGGCAGTCAGCTTTCTCATTGCTGCAGAAAAGAACACAACCTAAAGCAAACATATGATAGAAAAAATTAAAATTAGTGACAGATGACAATAGACATACAGGAGGCATTTAGAATACCAAACAAACAGGACCAGACAGGAACCTCACTGTCATATTACAATTAAACTTAAATATACAGAGTAAAGTAGATATATTGAAAGTAGCAACAGGAATCACTTAGTCACCTATAAAAGCAAGACCATCATAATGAGAACAGTTTTCTCAACAAAAAAAAGCCCAGAAAAGCTTGGAATGAAATATTTTAAGTTTTGAAAGATAATAACCACCAACCCCAACTACTATACCCAGTGCAGCTATTTGCCATAATTGAAGGAGATTTAATGTTCCATGCTAGAAACAAGCTAATTTAATACAAAGCCACTAAGCCAGCTATATAGAAAACATTTGAAGGAATCCTTTAGATTGAAAAATAATAAAAGCAAATATGTGAGGATATAGGAGATGTTAAACCATGTTTGAATAATAGATAATATAAAAAATAGAACATATAGCTCTGAAGAAACAAAAATGACAAGAATTAATATAATTTTCAATAATAACTCTAAATATGAATGGTCTCAATTCTCCAATCAAAAGACATAGATTTGAAGACAATGAGCTGCGGCTCATCCAGCCCTACCAATGAACTGCAGGCTGATAGCTGACATCTTGACAAGAGATGAGCCACCCAAGACATAATATGGAGGATCCATATGGAACCCAGCAGAGAATTATGGGATGAACAAGGGACCCATAGCCACAGCTAATCAGTCAACACAGAATAAGCCAGGGAGACAGACACCAATGTATTTTGACACAACCTAAAGCAGAAGTACAGAGATCCTTAAATTCTCAACAATAAAGCAGCCCTAATATTCACCTACCACGACTCAGGGAACTGAGCGGAAGAAGGGGCAGAAAGATTGTGAGAGCCTTGGTGGGGGAGAATATCCAGAGACACGCCCCCCCCTCAGTAACAACACACTAGAGCTGACTGAACGGGCAGTACTGGGCTGACTCCTAGACTATATATGGTCCCCTGCCCCAAGGACTGATTCAGACAGCCCACAGAGGAGGCTATCCAGCTGATTGGGGATGGGGAACTGGAGCACTGGGGAACTGGGGATAACAGCTCATTGTTTGCCCATTAAATAATGTAACTCATTATGGAAAATGAAAAAAAAAGAAATCTAGAAGCAGCTTAGAGCTCAACACTAAAGTATAATTAATCCATACTCATTCAATGTGGCTCAGAGAACTTTGCTAAAGAGGGGTTAGAAAGATTTTAAGAGCCACCATGGGGGACTATCCCAAGGCATCCCCCCATCCCCATGACTGACTGCTGTTCACACAACACATAGCCCTCAATCCCACCCAACAGGGCCCACATTGGAATGGTGCAGGGAGGATATACCAACATATGACTTGTGCATACACAATTTTTGCTTAAGAAAAAATGGGCCATAGAACTGAATAGATTGATCTGATAGGAAGAATTACAAATGGCCTGTAAATAGATTTTTAATGTTTAGGCATCAGAAAAATGCAAATGAAAAGTACCCTGAGATTCCATCTTATTGCAATCATAATGGCTACCATCAAATACCTATGGCTTGGAAGGTCATAGGGCTTGGAGAGAGAATACTGCTAGAGCCTCGCTAAATAGATATATTAGCCCCGCCAGACTGACCTTTAAATACTTATGTTTATACCCATTTATTAATGTCACTCTCATTTTGCAGGTACTTTTTCAGATGGTGATGATCACTGGAGGGACTGAAACTCACCAACGTGTTTAGAGTGCCAGTGGGAGAAGGAGGGAACCATTTATGGAAGAGGTAGTGGAAGGAATGTAAGGGCCGAAGTACAGGAGATGCTTACAATACTGTCTCCCATACACAAAATGGCCTTTATACTCATGACTTTATAATGCTACCTACAAAAGAGCTGCATAATAGGAAGAGAAAAAAATGACATCAAAATAGAAAAAAAAATGTCTAGTTGGAGAGAAGAATGGATTCAATGGAGGGAGGATTTGGAAGAGGGAAAAGAGGGGTGGAAGGTGATTATAAGCATGGCAATAAAATGTTAAAAAATGAATAATTTTCAATTAAGTTTTACAGTGATACACATTTTCCCCTTGGATATTTTAAACAGTTGTGTTTTAGTAAGCCACCGTGAACAAATAAATTGTTCAATGGTAATCAGCCCCTGCGGCAGAGGCTTGCAGAGCGAGGCTACAGTATAGTGCTCTCCACGTTGATGGAGTGGAGGCATCGAAATGGACCAGACCTTCACTTCAAGACTGTGGCTGTTCCCACATTAAGATCAGTCATCTTCGAAATGAGGGCAAACGGTAGGTGGATATTTCTGGACTTATTTCCATAGCCTTATTTCTCTTGAACAATACATTCTTTTACCCTTATGTGTGACTTTTATGATGCTGGGTCTGCGTGTCATATACCTCAAGTAAAACTAACTTTTAAGCTTTAAAATATGTATAAGAAATTTTTTGGTCTAATTCCACAAAGTGTTGGAAACCGTGTGTGTTTGCCATGAACTAAAGAGTATCCATATTTTATGTCACTTCCCTTTTGTGATTTCACCTGTTCTCTCAGTGTTTCACTGCTTTAGTTTTAGACATAGGCTAGTATACTTTTTTCTCATATGTTTGACAATAACTATTTTAAAACTTTCTCTTAACAAGCTTAGTTTACATGTGTAAGTTAGCTAAGTTATATGCACACATTTTGCTCCTGCTTTGAACCCTGAAGTTAATGTCCACATATTTCCCCTTTATCCTTCTCATTATAAAGTAGGGAGGATTAAAGCTTTTTGATTTCATCATACATTTCTTTGTGCTTCTAGTTTAGGTCAATATAATACAGATATTTTATTCCCTACCATGTAAAAGACACTATAAAAACAATAAAAATTATAATTGACATTTGTAGTCTCTTTCTCTCTATTTTGCTAATTATAATCATCTTTTATCCTTTAGGCTGATTAGATAGTAATCATTTTACAAAAGAGATGAGAATAATTCTAAATGAAATAAGAAGCACACACAGCAACCCACAGCTATGGCCCATAAAAACACTTTCATGTAGTGGACCACAGGTTTAACATCGGAGTGTTTCAAGTCAAAGGTAGACAATTTTTACTGATTTATAAACTATTAGATCAGCTATGATAACGTTAGATAGGTCATTGTGCAGTGACTATAATGCTTTGCTCCTGAAGGTGATGAAAATAGTGTATCATTTTCATAATATCCTAAAGGGATTCTTATTTTATCTCATTTTCCACTTCGGACTTTACACATTATGCTTTGTGTCCTTCATGTTGCAAGGATCAAGGACTGATTCATGCAACGGAACTACACAGTTTAACAAGCCAATATAGGAGTCAAGTAGTTGTGGCACAAAAAAAAAATCACCAGCAAATGTGTGGAGTGGATTAAACATGTGGCATTTTGGATAAAAAAAAAAAACCTCTCAGTTTGGCTGGTATTGAGGGCGAATATGGAAAAGTCATAGGACTTAAGGCTAAGAAGACAGTTGGGATCTTCCCATCATCTTGAATGTCAGCTAGCATCTTACTGCCTCCACCAGGCAATGAATCTGCCTGGGTTTCTGTCTCAGAAATTCTAAAGAGATTAGGAAGTTGTCCTAAAAGAATTGGTGTAATAAAGGCAATCCCTTGTTTATGACTGAAAATTGTAAAATAGTGCTGGTATTTATCACAGTAAAACACCCTCAGGTATTTCAAACCCATCCTAAAGGGTGTTTCCTCTCAGGTAGTGGGACCACTAAGCTCTCAGTGCCTTCTTGGTATTTAGACAACAGCCTCTGGGCTTTAGAAGTCAACTCAGAAAGAAAGAGCAAGTCGTCCCTGTGCAGCTCGATTGGACAATCATTTATCTCCTTATATTCAGAGCAAACAACAGGCTTTTAATGGCATTTCGGAGTGAAGGCAGCTTTTGCTTTGGGTTTTGTGGTTGTAGCTTTTGAACTTTTGCCAAACTGATAACTAGGCTCTAAAACTACTTTGAAGTCCCCACTAAGTAATTGATTAGGCTGTTCTTCCTGGGCTATGCTGGCCACCCAGCCTTGCTGCCGCTGCTCTGCACCCACCAAGGGACAGGCAAGAACTGACTGATAATGACAGCCTAAGTGACACAGTGGGGCAAGGTTTAAAATTAGCAAGAGGGAAAGCAGAAGCAGGTCCCTCCCTGTCAGGCTGCCCTGGGCTGCCTCAGCCAGGCACCCTGGCCTACTGGCTTCAGGTGCTTTCAGCCAAAGGAGGAAACAGAGGAGGGGAGAGGGCTGCTGGTATGTCTCCCACTTCTCTCGTTCTCTTCTTACAGTGGAGGATGCCAGCTTCCTTCCACTGGTCAGTGTCTCTTCCTCAGTTCCCATCCTGCATCCATATACAATAAAAGATTCCGTGAATCCTTGGTGCCTGCTGACAGGAGACATAGGCTTCCAACTTGCCTCAGCTGTCCATGGTTCTCTTCTATATCTCTTCATTGAAACCCCTTTGTGTTTGCTGTCAGGATCTTGACTTAAATACAAGAAGAATAGCATTATAGCTTCCAGTAATTCTTCCTTTAGATACTAGTGTTTACTTAATTAGCTCAAATTTTGTGGTTTTTAAATGCATTTTCTTTAAGATTTATCTTTTTTTAAAATTATTTTTATTTTTTTCTTTATTAAGCAGAGAGAGAGAATGAGAGAGAGAGAGAGAGAGAGAGAGAGAGAGAGAGAGAGAGAGAGAGAGAGCACCAGGGCCACCACCTTGTGGGTCTGGCTTATGTGGGTACTGGAGAATTGAACTTGGGGCCTTAGGCACTGGAGGCAAGTGCCTTCACTGCTAAGCCATCTCTCCAGCCCAAGATTTATCTTGAAAAAATGGTTTAGTATACATTGCAGGATAGCTGCTAATGCAAAGACAGAAAAGTGCTGATATCCCCCTTACTGGGAGGAGGGAGGACTACCAAAGGGTGTGTTTTTGCTCAAGATGCAGGCAGCAACCTATGGGAACTATTTAAGGAAATTCTCAAACCCTACTAAATGATTAACTGAATGGAAATATTTGGGGAAGGGACCACACAATCTGTGATCTGACCGATTTCCAAGGAATTTTGCACGTTAATGTTTAGGGAGGATAGTGAAGCTTACAGGATTCCCTATGAATTTAAAACAGTGTCACCCCACTTCTTGCAATACTATCTAAATGACTTAAAGTTCTCTGCACCTTTTCTTGGTTTGCATCCCTTTCTTAACTATCAAACCAAACTTACCATTTTGAGTGTAGCATTAACGTCACTTCTAAACCTTCTCCACTTTTCAAAATCAATTTGAAAAATTCAATTTTTCCCTTCTCTGGAATTTTACACATTTTGCTGCCTGAATAGCATCTTGATCTAGGTATTTTTTTCTCTTTTCTATTGTATTAGTTTTCTTTGTCTTCATTATGTTGTTACCAAGAGTGTGAATATTGTCATCGTTTTCCTTGACTTCTTTATCCCTCCTGACAGTATGCAATCTGAATGGGTCACATACAGTTTTAGTTTTGTCTGTGTCATCATAATTAAGGCTGAAACTTGAAAATACATATTTAAGCATTCACTCTTCACAGAGTAACTTTCTTTTAAAAAACATTATAGCATAACTATTTAAATAAAGACTGATGGAATTATAGTATTAAAAGAATGAGGGGCTGAAGAGGTGGCTTAACAGCTATAGGCATTTGCCTAAAGAGCTTAACAACCCGGGTTTGATTTTCCCAGAACCCAGGTAAATCCAGATGCTCAAAGGGTTGCATCCAAAGTTCATTTGTAGTGGTACTAGGCCTAGGCACACACATTTTTTTCAGTCTCCTCTCTCTCACTCTCTCTCTCTCTCTCTCTCGCTCTCACTCTTGCTCTCTCTCTCCTTGCAAATCAATCAATAAATAAATATTTTAAAAGAATGAAATGAGTTATGCAAAGGTAGTAGTAATATTTTCCTATTTTCCTTCTCTAGACAATGACTTGATAACAAATAGTTTCACAGCATATAATGTATAAACGTTACCGTGGAAACTCAGAATTGATAGAGGCAACAGAAAAAAAAAATGTTTTAAAATATTTATGGCTCAAAACCAACCAGCCTTAATTTAGAATGCAACATTTATCAGGATTAAATAATATTAAGAAAACAGATCTATGTAACAAAAGAATGAATTTATAGTGAAAGATACTTTTTGACAGCATAGATTTTTTTTGTTTTCATGATCCAATTCATCTACAATATAAAGTGTATCCATGTTTTAAATGTAATCACTTAAACATAATGCTATAAACAGGCATTGGTATTTTAAATTCCTACAAAATTTATGTCTCTAAAGTAAGGTTCAATTCTCAGGAAACCAGCTAATCCTGACGAAAAGAAATAGGACTAAAATTATCAAGAAAAGAGAAGTTGTCAGAAATCATTTGAAAGCTCTGTATGTTTAAAATCATCACAGAAAAAAATTGTTCCCATCAAGCAAATAAAATAAACATTTTATTTAAGAGCTTTGACATTTATTATGCATTTTAAAGCATTATTTCTAAAATCCATGGAGGTTTTAGTAAGTAAGAATTTGTAAATCCTTGTTATAAATCAGAAACCATAGGGAATTAGCACAATGAAAAAATCCATTTATTAACTAAATATTTAATGTTAAAGGCATATTCTTTCTGGTGTGATGGTATGTCCAGTCCATAAACAACCATGGAGGGGTAAATTGCTCACTAGGTATGACAAGTAGGATATACTTGTATACTAGGTATACTAGGACAGGAGTCCAGAGAGAATTTATTCAAAAGTAATCGAATATACTTACAAAGCTTAAAGTATAAATAGGTGAAAAACATCTACACCAAGTATGATAAAGCCCAGCTCTTTCAGGCAACACCATTTGTACTTGCCCAAGAGGGATATATTTTCACTTACATTTTTTTTTTCCTAAAAGAGAGGCAATGACAAATATTTATAAGATGGCTAGCTCGTGTCTGTTTCTCAAAGGAAGACATGTGTCCTGGAAGATCTTAGACAAATGCCATAAACAACTCCTGCTTAGTGGACACACTAGAGAAACAGAATGGCATGTGGTCATCATGCTGAGTTTTAAAAATTAATGATGACTTTGAAACCAGGGTTTGCTTCCACCATTCGAAAGAATATGTATCTCTCTCTCTCTCTCTCTCTCTCTCTCTATATATATATATATATATATATATATATATATATATATATATATATATATATATATATATGTAATTTTGCTTTATTTTCAGAGAAGCTAGGATTTGACTTCTTTTATTTCAGTTTTCCTTTGTTTTTCCAGTCAAGAGCCCCAATGATTCTCTTGTCTCCACTGCCCCTCTTCCCCTGAGTGGGATGGGGTTACAGATCCACATGGCCACAGCCAGCTCATCTGCTGCCCATTAAAGCTTGCTGTCCAATGTGAAGTTAGGAAACTTAAATCACAATAGTAACTTCCTACTATAAAGCAGGTACAAAGAGAGGAGTGACAGCATGGCATTGATTACATATACATAGATATCCAGAAACACCATGATTTGATGAGTAAGTTTTTCACTTTATGAAAGTTCACTCAAAAGAAATCCTAATTTTGAAATTTGTACCTTGGCAATAAACATAGATCAATAGAATGCTCTCTTGTGATGCTGAGTTGCAGCTGGGCCCTGAAGCTGGGCAGATAATATTTAGGTCCAAAGCTAATACTGTATCATACACTATGTTATCATCGTTTTCAGAATCAAGCATTCAACAACTTATATGATAGATTTAATAAACTATTATTACCTAACTAAGCTTTGTGGTCCATAATGTGCATAATCATTGAATACTAAATGGTATTGCCTACCAAAGGCAGGTGAAGCTGAGCTATTTAGTATGTTTTTACCAAATGTCTTTAATATTTTTAATTTATAATGGGCTTAACAGGTTGTAACCATGTTGTAAATTAATGAATATATGTATATTATATACCTCAAAGCATTATACATGTTTTCTATAAAATAAATATTTCAACTATTTATTAAATATTTATTTATTAAATATTTTTGTAATTGTCCAATAACTGAAGAAAAGGGTATATAAACTGTATTTTTCTTCTTATTAACTCCATGTGTTTTGAAAATCATTTATATTTTCTGAATGATAAAAGTATTAACAGCCATCTTTCCTAATGAATACAAAACCACTGTCAAAATCGATCCCCCAAATGGAAAACTTACATCTATACCAAGAAAGAGCTACATAAACACATTTGTGTGATGGAACACTGGGAATAGTGGAAAGAATCTTCTGATCATGGCACAGGGACGGTAAGGGAGGGAGAGAAAAATCAAAGGAAGGCAGAATACAAAGGAAAGAATGAAGTCGATTTATTGTCTAGGAGCATTAATCATCTCTTATGTGATTACATCTTATAGGCTCTTGTTTAGATTATGTTTCTAGTAAATAATAATAGATGTTACCAGAATTTGTATCCTCCTCTTTATGGTTATTATTAAGTAAAATAAGGGATTGATTTAACACAAGAATTACAATATTGTAAAAATCAATTTGATAAACAAAAAGGCAGTGACTAGGAGATGAGGAGGTGGCAGTGAGTTTTAGAAGAGCAGTGAAAATTTTAGTAGGAATACATTAAACGCACAGTAAAATAATTTGTTGTTTATTTGAAATTCAAATGTAACATGGGGCATCCACTCATCTAGGTGCAACCATCCTGACTTGGCAGAATAATATGGATTATTGGAACAGCATTTGTTTAAACACTACTCTGCTATCAAAACCATCATGAAAAATGTGACCTCATACATAGTTGTTTTTGGAATTTAATAGGAAAATGAATTTTGAATTTAATTTAAAACTTCAAATTGTCCACAGGCTATTGCCAACCCTGGACTTTTTGTGTCCAAGGGAACACCTCAACCTTCATCTTTATTGCCTCTTAAGCCATAAATTTCATTAATGCCTTTCAGCTAATGGTATACAAGCACGTGGGTTCTTCCTTTAAACGAGGTTGTTCTCATTCTCTTAATAACCATTCATGCCTTACCCTAAACTCTTACATCAGAAACTATTCACGGAATGAGTGTTAAAATGGTACACGATGAAGTTTAATTTTGAAATAATCAAATAGGTTCAAACTACAATTCTGGGCATGGAAAACCAAATATTTTATGTTTTATCTCAAAGCAAAGAGTTTTCATGGATTTTGGAAGACTTAGAGATTTAAAATGCATCTCTATTCGTGTATCCCAAAGTGGCTTAGTTCAATGATGAGTCACACAGTCTGGAATATTAACAGGACACTAGGAACACGACTTCAGAAAAAGGCTGAAAACTCACTGGCCAAACCCACCAATTTCAAAAATTCACTTAATCATGGTTTTAAATAGCAGTTCCATTAATGCTTAAACTCATTATAGGCAAATAATTTGGATACTTTACATTGTTTAGTTCAGAAACACTAATGAGAAACATAGGAAAAAGAAGGGGGAAGACTTAGAGGGAAGCACAAGTGTAAGGGTGATAGCAATATCCATGGCTACCTGGCATTTGATCTGCATGTAGTGTAAAATGTGAAGCAAACTCAAGTGCATGTGCATTTCATTGACAATTGATGTTTTAGGGAATCTTGTGTCACAGCTCCAGTGCCTAATCTGTGAACATTGTGATGCAGAAGATATTTGGCCTTCCAGGTTCATTTCCAACACAGTTAAGAAGTGAACTGTTAGAGGACTGTAATCAATGGCTTACTGATTGGCTAAGAGATGCACTTATTGACAAGGAACCCTTAACTGGGGCTGGGATCCATGCCAAAATCCTATGGGGACCAAGAACTTTGGTCCCTTGGGGAAATTCCCACTACCAGAGAGGCTACACCCATTAGGAGCTAGCCAAAGAGCAGTGTTGTCTCATTTAACCTCTATTGATCTCACTCTCCTATGGAGATTCTGTTTGTATTTTTCAGAAGGCATTGAGAGGACTCAATTTCACCAACAAGTTATTGGATGATGGAAGACATCCTGGCAGGAGACAAACCACACCTAGCCTTAATACAGGGCCTCAATGAAACCTACCAAAAAGTGACAAGACAAACAAAAGACCAATCACAACAGCAAGTCTGATAACCCATGAAAGGTCAATGGAGACAGACACCAAGGATACCAGGGAAAACATCGGAGATACTTAAGATCTCAACAATAAAGCAAACTTAAAACTCACCCACCATGACTAGGAAACTGAGCAGAAGAGTGGGTCAAAAGAATGTAACAGCCATGGTGGGGGGAGGTATCCAGAGACATCACCTCCCTCCACAGCAATACACAAATGGGGTACAAAAAAAAGAAAGAAAAACCAGCTACCTCTGGTGCAGTTCCTAACCCCTAACCTATGGACAGATGAGCACCAAGGAAGGACCCCAGTGGGAAGGGGACAGTGAGGAGGGAAATGGGGACACATTCATGAGATTTGCTCATACAATGTAGATACTTATTCATAATAAAGATATATAAAATATTTTATTAATTACACTTTGAAAAAACACTACTTTGGATATATTTGATTAAATAATGCATCACTAACATTAAAAAAAAGAAGTGATCTATGAGAAAGTCAATACATTACCAAAGGACTTTCATGTTATTCACTCAGACTGCCCATATCTCTTCTAGTGGACTAAACATAAACAAAAATAAATATACAATTTTGCATAATACATACAGCACAATTAGAAAAATGAAGGTGATCCTTCTCTCGTCTCTCTTTATATCAATACATAAATAAATAAACAGATAAATAAAACAATTAAAATAAAATCTGAAGATGTGTAAGTTTCATAATTAGCTATCAGGAGCAAAAACAGAGCATTGAGTCCATCCCAGTAGTGTGACACCAAGAGAATCAACCCGTCCTAGGTCAGACATTGGCCATTTCTGTTTTCATCATGTTCACAGGACATTAACTGTCTTTGGCACAGTGTGTCCTTTCACGCAGAGCAGAGGGGCTTTAGGGAGGCTTAGCTTTGCCAGAAAATGATTTACGCCAACATGAACAGGACATTTTGCTGGCATCAGTTGTAGAAACAGCAGAGGCAGCAGAGCAAAAATGCAACATCAAAGGAGGCCCAGACCTGCAGGAGCTGCTGATCCCTGGGTCTCTGACAGCATTCGACTGTCTCAGAGAAGAAACTGGAGACCGAATGAATGAAGCAGAAATGGAAGAATTTGCAAGTGTTTGTAAGAATACATGAGAAGGGCTAAATAGTAGAAACAAGACCAGGCTACTGAATTATTAAAGTTTTCATGAGAATTGAAGAGAGGGGCTGGAGAGTTGGCCCAGTGCTAGCTCTGCAAGCCTGCCTACCAGAGTTCAGTTCCTCCGCAACCATGTAAAGGTGGCTGCAAGGTGGCGAATCCATAATGCCAACATGCCTGTAGCAATGAAGGTGGAGTCAGGAGAATCTGAGAGCTTACAGGACCAGTGAGTCTGACCTGCTAAGAGGTAAAACACTGTCTCATACAAGGTACAGGAAGAGGACCAACACCCTGAGGTTGTCCTCTGACCTCCATACACACTCTGTGGCATGCATGCACACACACACACACACACACACACACACACACACACACACACACACACGTCACTATTCGTGGATAATTTTTTTAAAGGAGTGATGAGAGGCAGAACATTTTATTCATTCTGTTTTTTCTGTGTATAAGCTGAAATCTCCAGAAAGCAATAAACTCTTAAGAGACAAGCATGTTCTGGAAAGAATTGGATTCTATTACATCAAGTATGTTTGGTCTTCAGAATGCACATATTCTAAAAAGACATTAATCTTTTAATTGCTGCTTAACAAGATTCATTTAATTTTTTTACTTCGATATAAATATTGAATGAGACAGATTTCTTTTTAAACTTAAACTGTTGAACCAAAAAAATGAAGTTCTGTTTACTATGAGTTATCTTATGAAAATAGTTATTTTTATAAAAGAACAGTTCTAATAATTACCACATTTGAGTGTCTCCAAGTTTATATCATATTTATAAATATAAGTATAAAAAGTAATTTTATTATCTAACAAATTTCAGAGTATTGGCTTTGTTCTGAATAACATTACTGAAGAAAATCAGGTAAATTATTTGCATTTCTTCTATAGAAACCAAGATTTTCTCTATCCACTTAAAATAAGTAAACTATAGCTTTTGATTTCAGTTATCATGGGATTTTATTATTCACAGATAATAGAATTCAATTAGTAAAAGGGAAAAAAGTCTTTAAATTATCTTAGTAGAAGTGTTATTTATAACATAAAAGAGTGCTTTGAAGCATGTAAAATATTTAATTTATCATATACTAATGTTTTGTAAAACAATATAACTTAATTCAAAGAACAAAATTAAAAAATAGATTTAAGTCTAATTTCTTAAAAAATATATATGTCATAGATAAAATGGCTCTAATTTTTAAAAGACTGCAAATATATTATGTTCGGTTTGTGTATATTCTTTGCTTTCAGAACTATTTGCATTAAATTTTCTGTATGTCCTTATTTTGAGAGTATTCAGAATTACAAGTTGACAACCACTTGGTCATTTGAAATATACCTTACCTCTAAACATTTTATCTTTGCCTATATGTTAATGCATTTGCATACATATTATCAGAAACCAAATTAATGACTATGATCTTTAAAATCCCCTCACAGCTTCTATATTGTCTTTTAGCATGTTATCATTTTGTCACTGAAATATGGGGTGATTTTTTAACAAATTAAATCCCAATATTGATGACAGGAATAATTAGCTAGATTTGCTTTTTACCAAACATCTATGTTGACCATGTGGGAACTGGTTCAGAGAAGGTTGGTGGTATGCCACTTGCTCAAATTCTTATTGCATCCTGTTTCTAAAGCACAGTAGACAGTCTCACACACTGAGGAATCAAATAATTTAGCTCAAACTTCATTAAGCTAAGAGGAATGATACACTGCTTCGATTATTAAAGAAAGCACAAAATACTATGCTTTTGGTTAGAAAACAAAATAATTAGGCTCTAAATAATCTAGTGTTTCACACATATATTTTGTTAAGAGGATTGGGTGACTCTAAAATAGCATATTTGTCAACAGTTGACTTTAATTGAAGAGCAAGTCTAAAAACAAGTGATATTTGATAACAAAGATTTACGTGTTTACTTATGAGCCAACCAGTCTGCTGTCTAAAGTTAGCCTGACAAGGGCTAAGCTCTAGGCATCCTATTCATCAATGACTGCATGCCAATGTAAGAGGGATTTCAAGTAATTCACTTCTAACGTACGTGTAATAAGCTACTGGCTGGGCTATGCACATTATTACTTATCATTATGGATTACCCTTCATACTGGTAAGCAAGAGATGGAAATCAGCTTACAAAAGAGAGAAAAGCTGGATGTGTACATGCCTGATCAGAACCAGGGCAATTTGGTTTATCTCACTTGTCCTGAAAATCGTCATGTACACTTGGAAAAAAAAGAAGCACAGTTCATTGCCTTGAATTTCTACACTCCATATTAAACCAAATTCATATTTTAAAATCAATTAGACATATTTCCTTAATGATAAACCATAACTAAAATAAATTCTATGTGATTATGTATGTAATGCATAAATATTAAATTCATAATTTAGAAATAGTCAATGTGGAACATTTAACAAGAGAGGCTCCGTCCAAAACTGACTTAAAAAAATAATCTTCCTTTTAGTGATAAAAACATAGACCTTTTCATAAAATAAGAATAAAAATATAAGAGCAATAATAATGAAAAGGAAGTACCGATCATAATATAGTATGTCTGAATAAAAACTGAAATTTGGGGTACCTAAATAAGAATGTCATTTATCATACTTGGACTCACAACATTCTAGTCATTCATTTAATGATCATTTATTGAGAGGCCTTATATGAATATACAAGAGAAGATAGTTGTCAATGTGTGTTGTCAGAGAAATGCAAGAGAAAAAACAGCAGTAAGTTAAAGAAATCTTTGAATTTCAAATGCTTGTCTTTTAGCCTCATATTCAATAACAGCTGAGAGCCTTTGGGAGGTGGACCCTTGCTAAAGGAGGTATGTTGTTGGGGCCAAACATTGGGGTAATGAAAGTCCAGCTCCCCCTTTTCAGAACTAACTTGCTCTTGCTCCTATCTCCCAAGTATTGTGATAACCAGCCTCTGTTCTACTACACTATGTTGAACTTCCCATCAAAACTGGAAGTTCGAAATAAAACCTTTCCTCCATTACGCTGCCTCTGACCGGTAATGAGAAAGTTACTGCTATGCCTAATAATAATGAATGAGGAAGTCACAAAGGACAAGTGATATACAAAGTAGAGAGTTTCCCATTTCTCAGCATTCAGGAGACCTCCTGATACAAGTAACACTTGAATTCACAGCTGCAGATGAGGATTGAACCAGTTGTGTTGGGCAGAGGAGGAGACCACATGTGGAAAGAAGGGGGGGTAACCACTGGTAATGAACTAGAGTACAAATCAATACAGCTAAGATTCACATATGACAAATGTCACAAACATTGAAATTTCAGGGTGGGGAAAATGCCAAATTATGCCTGGTTTCACTACTAGCTAAGAGCAAGGGAAAGCTCTTAAAGGCCTAAAGCTAAGTAGTAATGTAAATAAAGGTTCATTTTAGTAAAATGATTCTGCCTGTTGCTGAAAGGAGAAACTGACTTTGGTTGAAGACAAAGGCATAAATTTTAAGGCTCAGAATGCCAATGGGATCTGAAAATGATATGTCCTGTTGAAGTAAATTCATTAGGACTTCATAAGTTGTTCATGTGAGGAAATACAAAGGAGAAGAAGGGTTTCCTGACTTCAGAGATACCATTTACTAAGAAAGCAAGTGTTGGAGGAAGTGAAGTTTGGGAAAACTGATTCACTGTAGGTATCCTGAGAGTGTGCAAATCAAGTATAAAGCTCATGACGGAGGAATGAGCTAAATACACAAGTCAGAATGATGAGAAGGGTTGATTTCTAAAGCCAACTATATTTGCAGATGAGATGTTATATGTGCTAGTTAGTTTCTAAGTGGGACTAATTCCATTTCCTTTCCAACCCAAAGCCAAATCAATCACAATAAAGATTTTCAAGACATTCTTATGAAAGTGTATCAATTTCCACATGAGCTCAGTGTCCTAGATCTGAGAAACTACAGTCTTCCTCCCCACCATGGAAGGAACTTGAATATAAATGAACACACACAGACACAGACACACAGACACACACAGATGTGTGTAATGTGTAAAAAATAATTATTTTTTTGCTTACTCTCCTCAGTTGAAATAATCATATGTAATTGTATTAATCCTGCTTCGTCTAAAAGAAAGATTATTATATTCCTGCATGAATAAAACTAATCTATTATCTAGCAAATTGATTTCTAATTTTAGTACAGACAACCTAGATGTGTTTATAAATTCAAAAATTGTATCCCTTGAACATAAAAATCAATTTTGATAATAAATTAACTCTATGAAAATGAACATGAGAAGAATTAATCCTGCAACTGAAATGAAAGTTTCATTTATGTTAAAAGATTGGTAGAACTCTTAAAATTTGACACTTAGAAGCAAGTAAAATAATCAGACCTATTAAAAACAACTTGAACATTTTTGTATCAAATGTATCTTCTTAGTCGTACATGGATACGGATGTATGGATGGATAGAATTAAATCTTCTATGGTATAGCAATGTAGATTTTGCAGTATAGCATACAAATAAACTTACAATATACTTTCATAGTTTCGGCAAAAATCCTATCACATATCTGCTTCTTGATGATCTGTTATTGGATATAAAGTGTGAAAAAGATACATTAATATTTTAAATGTATGTTTACCATTGTTTTGGCTTTGTGTAGACATAAGAATCTGGCATTTGTTCAATAAACAAAGAACAAGAAGATGTTTTATTGTATGTTGAGTGTAACTGCTTTGAGAGAGAATATTATAGAAGCTCAGTAGCCTAGTACTATGGTGCTAAGTTTATGTGGACCCACATTCAGTTATGCGGCTGCATTATTAGTCATGACCTGGAGTTAGACTCCTAAGGACCATGCTGTTGCACACAGGCTGGTTCTGCTTGGGGATCTGTTTTTTAGTACAAGAAAGGAAGAGGGAAGAGTGAAGGACATCCAGTGTTCTTGCTTCATAAAGACTGCACAAGAGAATTTTGTCTCACTCAGCTATGAGTACTGATAGAGCTCAGAAAACTGTAGACACCTGGAAGAGTAGTGTGGAGAACAACAACAAAAAAATAATTTCATAGCAGATAGCAGCTCCAAATAACCTGTGCTGCAAGGAGAAGCAAGTACGAAGTTCTTGAAAACAAATATTTGGGAAAACTCTCTTTTATTTAGAATTTACACACACAAATCCAGGAAGAAAAATATTCACACACACACACACACACACACACACACACACACACACAAAATAAACAGTTTAAGAAACCAAAATATCTAGCTAAGCTGATTGTTGAAAATCTATTTCTAGTCAAAGTCATTTCACACAGACTAAGGTTCAAAGTTATTCTTTGAAAAGTTCAGATCAGCACTCAAAGCAATAAAGCTTAAGCAGGAGTATGGATATATGGCCAAAATTAAAGAAACAAATCTCTAGGAACCAAGACAGAGAAATAAGGATTTATGGATGTTGTGGTCAGCTTCCTAGTTGCTGCGCAGAAAGAACCCAAACAAAAGCGGCTTGTGGAGGAATGGGTTTATTTGGCTTATGGACTCGAGGGGAGATTCCATCCTGGCAGGGAAAATGCTGGCATGAGCAGAGGGGTGGACATCACCTCTGCCACAGCACTGAAAACAGCAGCAGGAAGGTGTGCCAAATACTGGCAAGGGGAAGCTGGTTTATAATCCCCATAAACCCACCCCCAACAACACAGCTCCAGCGAGGTTGTAAAATCCAAACTGCCATCAGAAGAGGATCAATTACCCAGAACACATTCATTTGTTTGTCTAGGACACCTGGATCAAACCATGACAATGGACTACCTGATAAAGAACTCAAAATCGTCATGAACTGATCAGGACATTTTGAAAAACAATGCAGAAACAAAATGAGAAAAAAAAACTCAATTCTTTTTGGTTCTAACCTAAAACAACCATCAAAAATTTTTGAGCTTAAATCTATAATAACTGAAATGGATAACTTATTATAGATGTCCAATAATGGATTTAATCAAGCAAAGAGATAAATCAGGAACTTGAAGAATTTAAATATTATCTGGGCAGAGAAGCTAAAAGGAAAATGATTCAAAAGTATAGGCATTAGCCAAGGAAGTATTAGAAAAACCTCAAGTGGATTAATTTCATGAGTACTACTCTTAAGGAAATAAGGCAATGCTTAAATGTGAAATCTGGCAATATTAGGAACTCTTTCATTAGTAGGGGTTTTGAGAGCTTTCACTACTGTTTCTCCTTAAGATAAATTTTTCTAATACCTATATCCATGAATTCATAATTATAAATACTAAATCACATTCCATTTGCCTTTTTTGAAGGTTCCTAAATCTAACACATTATTTTTCAGTTGCCTGATAAACAAAAATAAAATAATAACAGTAACTGAACCCTTTTTTGTGCATATCCATTGATTTCGTTATAAAAGCTTCAAATTACTTCATAGCTATTTCATTTTCTTAGAAGCTTTCTGTGGCAGTCAGCCACATGCCACTGGGATGAATCTTTAAACCAGGCATAATTTGGGGGAGGAAAGTAATAAAACTATAGATTGAGGGGAAGTTCTGTAACAGCGAAAGAGGTTGGCCCTCTTTTACAGGTCCAAGCAGAGAGAGAAACCCATCACCAACACCACACACACAGAACAGGAAACAGGCAGGAGGAACAAATAGAATTTCTTCCCCTTTATATAGCCTTACGGTGGGGTCTTGCAATCCTTCCCCAGCTTAATGGCTTCCTGAGTCTGAAATTTCCTTCTTGCACTGCCCACACAGGAAAGGATGTTTACTTCTAGCTTCTTTGAGCTTCTTTCCATCCTGCCCTTTGCTGAGAGGCTGCCTTCCTGTAAACATCCTCAGAGACCCACCAAAGATAATTAAAAAGATCCAAGTTGACAACAAAACCTAACCATCACACCTTCTTAAATAGTAAAGTCAAAACTTGTAGTGTCTGCAAGATAAAACTGTTAAATAAATTACAACTATATGCAGAATTATCTCTGTGTAAACAGCATTAGGTTGACCTTACAAACATCATTGATTATTGAAAAAAATATTTATTTGTTTTGATATTTTATTTATGAGAAAGAGAAAGAGAAAGAGAAAGAATATGGGTATGCCAGAGGTTCTTGTGACTGTAAACCAGACACGTTTGCCTCTTTGTGTGTGGTTTTACATAGGTATTGAGGAATTTATTCTGGGCCAGTAGACTTTGCAAGCGAGAGCCTTTGTCTGATGAGCCATTTTCCCAGCCTCTCAAAAAAAATTTTAGTACATATTAAGTTATATCATTAAATGTGTTTTGAAATATAATTTTCAGAAGTTACTATTTCTCACACTGCAAAAAGACTCCAGGAATTTATGATTAATTTAGGACATATATGTGCTAATATACTGCAAACATTTTGACCTTACAACAGGCTTGGCTAAGGGAATCCGACTTATACAAAGTATATTACCACTTTTACTTGAAATTTAGGAGATTGCAAAGATGTAACTGACATAAGTGTGAAGTAAACCAAAGGAAAATCAAGAGAGAATGGCTGCTCATTAGACCTCCATCTTTATTATCCTGTGAAGAAAAACAATCAACTTTTTATATATTAAGCCTTCAGTAATAAAATATTATAACTATGGGATTCAAATAATTTCTCAAAACATACCATTAGTTAAATAGTTTTGATCGATTTTCTTTAAAAAGTGCACTGAGACATTTTGAATCATAGTATCAACAAGTGGATTTTTGGTTAAATAATATGTAAACATTCCACAAGGTCAATGTATTTTCAAAAAAATCATTTGAAAAAAATTATTAACTTTTGATCTATGTGGCTATTTGAAGGCTGGAATCAAAGACCACTACTCCCTAGCATCATGAATATAATCATTTGCAATAATGGCAACAATATATTCTTTGGTTTAGTACATAGTCTTACAAATATAAAAGTAACTGGCCACAAATTATTATACACAGGACTCTAACTTTAGCAGTTTTCAAAAATGTGTACTGATTCCAGCTGTTTGTTACTGATAAAAATTCTTGGTTGAGACTAAAACACCCATGATACTCATTGATATCTTAACTAATTTAGTAATGACAAACATCCTGGCATAAAAATGAATATATTTTTTAATCTTTATGAAGAAAGTATTATAACATACACATTTGCAGTTTTAGACCTCTATTAATTCTAAAACAAAAATACAAATCCTGATGTAGATCTATCCACATGATTCTTTCTCGAATTATTAAAGTTCCTTCTAGGTTATTTCACACTCTTATTATATTTTATAAAATATTTATTTTATACATTACTTCTTGTTGCAAGTTGGTGAAATAATTTTATTCTATAAAAACACTTTTAAAATGTAGTCAGGTCTATTTAGTCCAATACAAGTTAAATTTATAGCAGTCATTTCAAATTGCATGGAAACATTATTCTGAAAGTAAAAGAGAAACCAGTAGATAGAGATTGCAGCAAACTTTTATTCTTAATAAACAAATATTCACTTGGGAAATGGTGGGCACAGTCTATTCTTTTCAGCTGGAATATTAAAGTTGCATTAGTAGAAATGCCTATTCCAAACTGGTCTTGAATATTAGGTTTTCCACTTTAATCAGGCATTTATTGTCAACGGAAATATCATTTCCAGGCTTATGGTAAAGCTACTGCCTATTTTCTCTCAGTGTATTCTTCATACTGTCTCTAAGGGAGATATTTTCCTAGCAGTTAAGCAAGATGAGAAATTTGCTTCTCTCTATGAATGGGATTAGTTTCTTCATTTGAATAATTAAAGTATGCAACTTATGCTAACTTTCTACAAATATGTTTGTGAGTTTTTGAGAGAGAAAATGTGTATGTGAGAGAGAGAATCATTGGAAACTGAAATTCACAGAAGCATGTAATCATAACACTCCCTTTCTTATACATGTACATGTCTTCTGTATTCATTAAAAGTAATCTTGCATAAAAAGAAACTCCCTGATGTCTTGACCTCCTGCTGATATTTGCAGAAGCTCCCATAGCATATTTCACTTGCCTTCTAAAAGTGAGTCATAATTAATATTTTATTGACAAAGATGATGGAAACTGAGCCCATAATTCTCATTAAACAAATAAGTTGTAGCATTTGCTTCATGTGCAAAATTGTCTTTCAAGTATCATACAAACTTAACAAAACATCGTGCTTTTGGTTTAATAAAGAAAAATTTTGTAGTGACTCTAATATGTGAAAAGAGAGCTGAAAAAATTTCTAGTTGTATGTTTCAGTGCACGTAACAATGCCCGAGAGTAAATTCACTACGTGGGATCCTAGTTATTTGAGCATAGCAATTTATGACTATGATATGCCAATTATCCTATAATTCCCTTAATAGATTCCCAGAAAATTTTCAAGAGCTCTAAGAAACAGTGAGAATAATTTGCTAAATCAAAAGCCATATGGTCCATGAAACTAAATAACTTTTGCTCTATGTGAGACCATGTGAAGCAGTAAGAAGATTACAAACATTTATAAACCACCTAGATGATAATGCTAGTATCTAGAATATTACAAAAAAATAAACTCAATAGCAAAAAAAAATCATCCAATTAGAAATATGCAAAGGCATGATGAGATATTTTACTAAACAAGGTGAGTCAAAGGAGAAAAAATAATTTGTTCAGTATCTTCAGCCATCAGAGAAATCTCAGTATAACCTGTGATGAGGTATCTATTTACTCCAGAGGGATAAAATAACAGGTGGTGACAACACTCAGGCAGTGGGGATATAGAGGAGCTGTATGTAACATTCACACAGAAGTCAGAGAGGGAAAGATGCTGAGCTACTATAGAAAACAGGTTGGCAGTTTCTTACAAAATTAAACATATACTTTCCAGGTGAAAAGGACGAACGATGTCACCCTGCCTTCCCCCTTCTCTATCAACAACAGATATCTGCATCCTTATCTAAAGAAACTGGGAATCCATTACTATAGTTATGAAAGACATTTTAGTTATGGTCATTTAGGGATCTTTGGGAAGGTAAACCTGATTACCCAGGAAAGTTGAAAGTTCTAACAGTCATATTCTCATTACAAAAACGCCTGTCCAGAAGCAGTTTATAAGAGAAAAAGTTGTGTTTCAGTTTACAGTGCCAAGGGGAAGTTTCTTCTTGGCAAGGAAAAGCAGAGCAGAGCAGCATCACAGGTAACCACAGTGATGAGAGTAAGTTAGCAAGAGAGCTGTGCAAAACTGGGGAAGGGGTGCTGGTCTCTAACACCCCTAAGTCTTTCTCCTCCAGCGAGGCTCCACCTCCTAAATTACCACCAAGTGGAGACTGAGAATGAGGCTTAATCACAAACACACGATGATGCATAAGGGGACATTTCACATTCAAACTATGAGACACGAGGAAAAGAGGGAGGCCAGAGAGTCTCATCAGGTTAGATGTGGTTGCAAAAGCATAAGTGAGAGAGAAGCAATTGAGGAAGAGATTTGAGATAGGCAAGGGCCCTGAACAGAGTGTGTGCACAGCTTTTGATGCTGAGAAAACTAAGAAGATCCTCTCCCAAACCTCCAAAGAGGAAACAGACCTACTCATGCTTTGACTTAGGCCAGTGAAAACAGGCCCTGCACGGCCATAAGGTAATAAAGTTAGTATTGCTTATCCCACGCTGGAATTTTTATAGGAACATCAGGGAACAATTGCACTATATGGCTCAGTAATTGTAAATAAATCTGTATACATGTTACACAGTAACATTATTAATCATAGTTAACAGCTGGAAGCAGCCCAGATGTCCTTGCATGGGTTAATGTTTAAACAAACTATGGCATTACTCTGGGAGTACCAAGGAACAGATTTTTTCACAATGAATTGGATTTTTAAAATAAAGTATTTTATTTGCAAGCAGAGAAAGACAGAGAGAAGAGAGACAGAAAAAAAAGAAGAGAGAGAGAGTAAGAGAGAGAGAGAGTGTACACCAGGGCCTCTATCCACTGTGAAGGATCTCCAGATGGTTGCACCGCTTTGTGTGCTTGGCTTTACTTGGGACCTGGGGAATCAAATCCTAGGTAGTTAGACTTTTTAGGCAAGTGCTTTAACCAACAAGCCATCTCTGCAGACAAAATTTGATGTTTCTTACTTGAATTGTGCTGAAAATATCCAATATGAAAGTATTCAATGTAAAAGTATTTTGAAGTGATACAATTTTAGAATGGAGACTACATTAAAGTTTGATAACCAATGCTTTGGGATAGTAAAGAGGGATGATGATATGTTAGTTTGAAATTTTCGTGGTAAGTGCTTTCATACAATATTAAGAGACTTTCTAGTATTAGAAAATTCAGGTTTTATTCTAAATGGTGAAAATCATAGTGTTTCAATTTCCTTATCTAATACTAGTTCCTCTTATACTTTTAACAGACGAAAACCATTCACAAATAGAAATAGACACAAATATCAACTATGAAACTAACAGCTAGTAGATCACTGATTTATTACACTAATGAATAAGTCAGAAAGACCAGAAAGAAAGTATAACCTGAAATGGTAACATAACCAATGTGGAATTTGTCTAGCAGAAAGTCAGGGAGGGAGGGTTAATTAATTGATGGGATTCAAAGTTGAACTTTTATCCTACTCTTCACCTGCTTTGCTGGTGCTAATCTCCAGCAGTAGATATATTTCATTAATCTTTTATGTAAACTACCTTCAGGTATTCATTCCTATTCTGCTGTTATTGAAAGCTACACATAAGCCATCCTGTCTGCCAACTCTGTATACAGTATTTGCAACTCGAATTCTTACCCTTCTCTGTCGTTTCCCTAGATAGAATAAGTTCAATGCTCTCTTTCAGATTTAAGCTCCTTTGATGATTTGTTTTTATAAACAATCCCCAGATGTGCTTTCTTTAAATTCCTTAATAAGCCACCTACTATTTGAACTTTTTACCTATAATCTTGGGAATAAACTCTCCCTAATAAAAGGTAATTTCTGCTTTTCAGCTGTGTGCTTCTACAGCCAGAGTCCACAATGTGAGGTCATTCATTTATAAACAATGTGACTGAGATCATGTTTTTGTGTCACCATCTCACAAATAGATCCAGGAAAATAGAGGTAGATTTGTTCCTCTTCTTCTACAATTAATAGTATGTTTATTATAAAATATACATAAAGTGACCTACATTAGAAAAACAGTGTACATAAAGAGGAAACATGTTATTGATGAATAAGACCCTTGTGACAGATGAAAAATGCAAATGATATGAAAAGCCTATTCAAAATAAACCAAAATATACCCATGTTGCATTTTATATTTTGTGATTTTTTAACATTGTCAAACAAGATAAAATTATTTTTGCTAATGTGGGGGGGGGTCTGTGTGTATCCACATGTGTGTGCCCAACCATGTGTGCAGGGTAGGCAAACGTGTGAGTGTATATATGAAACTCAGAGGCTAATGTTGACACTCTTAATTGATCACACACTATCTATTAAGAGGGGATCTCTCATTTAAACACAGCATTTGCTGATTTTAACTAGTCTAGCTAGTGAGCTTGCCCTAGGATGCTCCTGTTTCAACCTTTCTATTGCCAGGATAATATGTGGGCCTCCATGCTCACCCAGGTTTCTTATGGCTACTGAGAATCTGACTCTGGTGCTCAAGCTTGTGCAGCAAGTGTTTTGCCAGTGAACCATCTCCCCAGCCTGGTAAATGATTATTTTCATCATGATAAAAGTTACAATAAATCTTAAATCTATATTTAAAAACAAAATCTCTGAACAAATTAACATACACACAGAGGTAATAAAATAAATATAGATTTTATTTCCTAAATCAATTTACCATTAAATGATTAAGAAAAGACCAAAAACATTGTCATTTTGTTTAGAAATATGTAAGAAGTTATAGCTCAATTAACACTCTTTCATAAGTTTAAGATTTATGCTCAGTGAAATGGAGACATATAGCTTTGATCTAGTCCTTTGAATTATAGCACACTGAAGCAATATAGTCCTTTTTAATAACATTATGCTATGAATTTTGATTTGAGTTCATATCATACATAGTAATATAATTTTAAACAATTTTATAATAATAACTCTCATTATGTTCAAAATGTTGGCTGTGAGTAGAGAGTAATCTCAGCTTAATTAGATGCTTACTTCTATATGCTAAATTGGAGCTACATTACAAAATAAAAACCTTTAAATTATATAGTAGAAAAAAACCCTCCAAACATAATTACCAGAATCTCTGCAAGAAGATATAATTACTATGAGCTAAATTCTTTCCTCAGCTTTATTTCTACATCTCCCACAGAAAGAAATTGACACAAATGAAATACACATCGAATGAAGGGTTGAACATCAATTGACTGTTAATTCTTTTGAATCATGTCCAAAAACTGTTGGAGGGTATATAAGGATTGTTTAAAATAAAAATAGTTCAACTATGTACATTGATGTCAACTTAAAATATCTTCCATTCCTTCTAGAAGCTGGGATCCAGAAAGTTCAAAGGCAATTTTTATTTTCCAATAGACTCACTCTCTGTCCTTGAAGAACTTATTTAATTAATCTGTGCCTCATTTTATGCATCTGTAAAATGGAGATAATGAATATTCACTTACCTCAGGAGATGTTTGGGGAATTCATTATAGTAGAATGTTGAAAGATTTGTTGATGGAATTTATGAAAAAAAGTGCAGAATGTGGAATGTGTTGGATGGTGTGCTCTGCTTTCAACTGATGTTGGTAATCACCAAGGAATACTTAACAACAAATTCATTTTTAAGTTAGAATCAGAGCAGGATCCCAAGTACCTCAAGTTGTGAATCAATAACAATATTCTTAAGAATATATGTGCTATGATTTTAATTATACCCCTGTGGACAAATAAATCAACCAAGAAAGAGGCCATTCCAATAAAAAAATACTCAAAGGCAAAAATAAATTTAGCTATGAATATATATATATATATATCTGCATATCATACCTGTTGCATATTGGTCAACATCATGAGTAATGACCTAAAGAAAACCTGGTAGAAATTCAATCTGTAGTTTACTAGATAGACATGGATAATTAGGTAGTAAATGGCCACATACTCAGTAAAAAAAAAAAATTAATAGAACTAAAAATAAACTTGTAAGGTTTGTAAAAAAAATAATGAAATTTTACATATGGAAGAGAACATATGTTGATATGCAATTCTATTTGTCATTCAATCTCAATGATCACTTAAAAGAATGTCTACTATATCCCAATTGCATATCTGTCTGTTCATATATATATATATATATAAAATGTTTATTATTGTCTCCCCTAAAATTCATATACTACTACTAATCACCAATATGACAATATTATAATATCTATTAAGTGAGATGCCAGGAAGTAATTATGTCACAGAGTGGAGTCCTCACACTGTTTTTGGTGCCCTTGTAATGAGGGACTGAAGTGAAATTTGATCTTTTTCAGCTATTTGGTACACCAATAAGGCACCACTTATAAACCAGAAAGAGAGGTCACACGAGGAACCAAGTTAGCTGGTGTCTGGGTCACAGACATCCCAACATACCAACCTAGGAAAATAAATGTTTGTTGTTTAATACACCATGTCTGTGGTATACATGTCAGAGCCACGAAGAAAGACTGACAGTGATATCATGAGGAATAATCTTTCAAACAATTGTATTACATCAAAGATAACAAGCATGGTTTCTAAAAAATGCAATAGATCATTTATCAATTATAGCCTCAAATTATTTTCAAAGTGTTAAAAGAAAATGCTTGAGTTCAATCTAAAAGTAATCATATGTAGTCTGGCATGGTGGTGCACGCCTTTAATCCCAGCACTTGGGAGGCAGAGGTCAGAGGATCACAGTGAGTGCAAGGCCACCATGAGACTACATAGTGAATTCAAGGCCTACCTTGCTAGAGTGAGACCCTACCTCAAATAAATATAAATAATAAATAAATAAATAAAAGTACTTAAAGGGGTTGAAGAGATGCCTCAGCCATTAAAGCACTGGCCAACAGAGCCTAAGGAGTCAAGTTTGATTCCCCAGCACCCATGTAATGCCAAATGATCAAGATGATGCCTGTGTCTGGAGCTCATTTGCAGTGGCTAGAGGCCCTGATATGCCAGTTCTCTCTCTCTCTCTCTCTCTCTCTCTCTCTTTCTCTCTCTCTCTCTCTCTCTCTCTCTCTCTCTTTCATAAATAAAGAAAATGTTGAAAGTAATTAAAAGCTGATCTGATATCTATAGGTATTTTATACAGAACACATCATCTAAATATCTTATTCACCTTTGGTTGTTGTGATAAAGTTCCTGAGCAAATCAAGTTTAGGAATCCAAGGTTGAGAACTGTGTCACGTAGAAATGATGACATCATCACCCAAATATCTAAGGAGAGCAGACTCTGGATTGAGATATTTCAGTTGAGATGATGTCAAGAATTTAGCTGTTGGAAACAATAATCCATACCTATCAGTTCAAATCATATATGAGGATAAGATTGCATATGTATTCATAGGGAGGAACTGAGAACTCTGGACAGAAAACCTAAAGGGTGACTAGATGATGGTGATACCTACCTGTAAACCTCCCCACCTTCTTGAGAAAAGTAGGGCTGTGACTTTTTCTAAATAGCATACACATTGACATAGTGGAAAGCACAGTACAGGAAGGAATTACAGCCTTCAGGAGCTGTGGGTGGCTCAAGAAAATGCCAAGCCAGGAACTGAAAAACTCAACAACACAACAATAAGAAATTTAATTCTACCAAGAATCAGAGAATTTATAAGGTGATACTTCCTGTGTTGAAACCTGAGAAAAAATCTGAAGCCACAGTTTGGAAGATTACCTTGACTTCAGCCTTGTGAGAACCTTAACAGAAAACCCAATTCAACCATATTGTGCTTTTGACCACTAACTGTGAGAGATCGCGCGCGCGTGCGCGCACACACACACACACACACACACACACACACACACACTCCTGTATATGTGTTGTTTTAAGCTAAGGTAGTTGCCATACTGTTAGTCTGTAATAATTAACACATAAAGAAAAATAGATTGTTGCAAAGAGATGTAGGGTTATTTCTAGATATAGAAATAGGAAAGTATAAGTTTTGCATTACAATATTTATAATTTAACTTTACACACATTTTATAAACATAAGCATCACTTACAGATTACACAAAAAATAGAATTCTATCTTTTGTCTCTTATGTTGGTTTTATATTAATCGTATCTTCACAATGGTGATAACATTTTTAGTCTCTCTCTCTCTCTCTCCACACACACACACATATATATATATATATGAAAAATATTTAAAAATAAATTATTTATAACCAAGTAACCAAGAAGTTATATTAGCCATAAAGATTAATACCTTAGTATTAAAAGCACATATGTTTTGTTAGAGAGATGGCTTAACTGTTAAGGAGCTTGCCTACAAAGCCTAAGGATCCAGGTTCAATTCCCCAGTACCAAATAAAGCCAGATAAACAAAGGGGCACATGAGTTTGGAGTTTCTTCACATCTGTCTGTCTGTCTGTCTATCTGTTTATCTATCTCTCTCTGCTTGAAAATAAATAAATTTTTTAAAAAGCATATATTTAAAAAATATCTAACATCTGAAAATCTTAAGAAGTTATAGCAAAGTTACATTTCAGATGGACTTACTTACTGAAAATTAAATGTTATATTTGGATCCTGATAAAGAAAACTAGTAAATACCAACAGGAAAAGGCAAGTCTATAACACTAAAAAGTCTCTATTAATAAGTGTGTTATTAAAAATAAGTGTCTTATAAAAGTCTTAATTAATAACTGACTACTGCTTGTACAATTCATAACCCATCCAGCACATGGGCCATTCCAGCAATCCCTCTGAGGAGGGGAAGGGAGGTAGGAAATGGGGGTGTAAACACACGACTTGATCATGCAGTGTTTGTAATTATTAATAATAAAAATATTCTCTAGGTAAACGTGACAAATAATATTGTGGTTGACATTGAATATTGGGTAAATTTGAAAATATTTATGTTGACAACAAAAGACTTACCTAAATACTGTGAGTGGGCTGTGTATAAGTAATTAAAAAGGAAAGGCATTTGTCTGAGAGCTTGAAAAGAAATTAATGATAAACCTCAAAAATCTGCTATGATTTAAATAGTAGATAAAACACAACTACTACGACTACAACTCCCTTAACATCCTACCAAAATTTAAATTTAAATTTCCCGGCTACCTGTTGCATGGTTCACGTGTTCACAATTTTCAGTCACTCACCTAATCCACAAATTCTATCCCATCTTTGCCTAGAACTCCTTTCTCTTTGGAATGGCATAAACTCATTAAGACCTAACTAAACCTGTTAAGTGGGTTGTATCCCCTACTACTCAAGTCTAACAAAAAGCCTTCTATTGTCCATGGAATTTTCTGACTGTCATTTGAGTGGATTGTGACAAATATTTTAAAGATATAAAAGCTGTAAATATCAGCGTGCTGGCAAATTAAACTTGCTGTGGTAAGTGCTAGGCTTATTATCATCAGTTTCACCTTCTCCCTCACACTGGGTTGACTCTGTTTTTATGGGTGCTTTATTTAGCCCTTCCCATATAGTTTGAATACTACCTGAGTTCTGCTCTCTGAATCAGAATACCTGAGCTTTGAGTGCTGTGATTACCTTGGCAGGCTTCCTTGCCTGAGAGCTACCCTTCCAACTGAACCAGGCATAGGAAATATTAAAATACAGATCCTCTATGCAATTCAGTTTTCCTTACATATTTCTGTTCTAGAAATAATAAGACATTTTAAATTCAACCATAAATTGAGGGCATTCAAAATTTTAGACATTAAAAGTATAATAAAACATGAATGATATACTAGAAAATCTACTCAAATATGAAACAACAATAACATAACCTCCTTCCCATCAAAGGTGAAAGGATATGACCTCATGATTGCAAAAAAGTTACCAAATTCAAAATTTACTTAGAAATCAGTGCCATGTGTAAGATATACAAGAAGCATCTTGGTTTTATGTTTATTATTATTATTATTATTTTAGATTGTAATGCATGTTTATAAATATATGTGATTGTTCATGTGTGTGTGTGTGTGTGTGTGTGTGTGTGTTCATGTGAATGTGAAGGACAACCTTGGGTGTAATCTTCAATGACGCTCTTCAACTCTTTTTGAGACAAGGCCTCTCATTGGTCTGGAGCTCAACAGTTAAGCTGTACTGTCTGTTCAGTGAGCACTAGGAATCCTCTGGTCACAGCCTTCCCAGCACAGGAATTACAGGAGCATATCAGTACACCTGGCATGTTTATTTGTGTAGAGGGGCTCAAACTAAGGTTCTCATGCCTGCAAGACTTTCCTCAAGCACTTTCCAAAATGAGCTATTTTCCCAGGCCAATTATTGTTTTAGTCTTGAACACAAAGTCTCATACTGTAGTTCAGGTTGCCTTGGAGCAAACTATGAACCCCAGGCTGGCTTAACACTTGTAGCGATAGTCCTGATTCAGCCCTTCAGTTTCAAAGACTACAGGTATGAATACAGGTGTGACTACAGGTGTGACTACTAGTGCAAGCCACCATGCCTGCAATCAGCTTAGGTGAACCAATTAATGCTCAGGACAATGTTCCTAATTCACTTATAAACTTGAGAAACTTGAAATGCATCAACACTTTTATTTCATATATGCTAATTAATTATTTTTCATACTTTCATCCAAACTGATATGGGTTATCAGATAAAAAAAATAATACTTATGTTGAAGGGAAAGATTGATTTACTCAATATTTCTATACTGACACTGTTAGTTTCATAAAAATTAATGAATAAGAAACAATCCCTACACGGAGTAAATTGCTCTAATACTTTTCTCATGAGTATGGCTGCTATCAACTTCCGGTCATTCCTAACTGAAAATCAATTCTCTTTTTTTCCTCTTTTTCTTTTCTTCAATCAGCACATTCCTAAAACAAAAGTGTGTTATCTTTAGCAATTAGAAAAAAAAAAGAAAACAACTAAAACAATTCCAGTGAATGAAAATGCTGTCAGGTTTAATGGACATGAATGTTAGAAGACTGAAAAAGTCACTGATATGTTGTATGGCCAAAAGAAAAAGTGTTTATTTCCAATACTGAGATGCTATAAGATGCTTCCCTATTGGCCAAAAAGTAGGGAGAGTTTTAGGATGGAAGACTGACTGCTGAGCTCTGGACAATGAGGAGAGTTTAACTGTGGCAGCCAGCATATTATGTCAGTATTACAGGAACTCATTTTGCATTGCATTCTTGGCAATGCTAGCAGTGCGGTCATGGGAACTTGACATCAAGCCTTTGAGGATATGGTCATAATGAATATAGTGTTTTCATTTTATTTCATTCTTCAGTCTACTATCAATTTCCATGTTCTTTTATCAATGACATCATGATATTTCTATTAATTTATATTCAATTCTCAGTCTTAGATTTCAGGTTGATTTTATGCCTCTCCATTACAAAGAAATTGGATTCACTTAAACCAATTAACATGTTCCACCTTACTGATAGCAGTGGTCTCAGAACTTCTCTGAAAAGATGGCGCTGAGTCTTGGAAGGAAGTTCTCCCACATCCCTGCATTTTGGAAGTGTAAGGTTGTTTTCTCTGTGCCTATTGTCATCTTGTAGCCGATCCTTGTTAAGAGGACCCTAAACTTGTGTTATGGCATGAATCCGGTACTTGTTAAGAAAACTTGATTTTCAAACTTGCAAATAAAGTAATTGTGAGGTAATTGTGAGTCATTTTCTCCTTAAAATGACATGAGCTGATGCACACTATTTTTTTTCAAAATGCACATCTAATGAAGGATGTCATGCTCGCAGCTTAGACAACAGAAATTGTTTTCTTGGATCTTAACAACACTAATTCTTCTCCAGTATGCATTCAATTTTAATTCTACTCAGCAAGTACTTGTTCATTTATTCATTAATCCTAACAATATTGGATTTATAATGAACAAGGCTTTGTGCCCAGGACTGTTGGCCATACTGTGGAGTTTAATAATGATGATTTCAACACTCTTGCTGATACAGAAAGAGACTAGTACTTTACTCAATAGCATTACAGTCATCTCCCAAGAAGCCATCATTTAAAGACTGCTTAAACTCTGTGTTATTGTGTGCCAAGTTGTGTGGTACCTAGACAAGTGAGCATTGCAGATATTCAACTAAAGACTGGTACATACATGGTAGCACAAACGTCCCCTAGAGTAACTGTCTGGAGGTAAAATTTTATTAGAGACAAAATATGTGAGAAAGGAATGACTAATAACCCAAATGAAATACTTTTATTCCTTTCCCTTACTGTTTTATGGTCTTATTTTGGTTATTTTTCATGAATTTCATTTTTTAAATTCTTATTGGTGGTTACTCTGATACATAAATCAGAACTTATTTATGCTAGGTTTTGCAGGGTCTATCCTACTGTTAAACAATAGTAAATATGAATATTGATGTATTTCTACTAATAAACACTTCTGGAGACAGGCCAAAAAATTTCAGTAAAAGTTTACAGTAGTTCAATGATAACATCAAAGCCTCAGCTGTGTCTCCCAGGCTTTGTAGTCACTGTATTATCTGTGCTCCTAGACATGGTTCCCCACCTGACTCATGAGTAGTTTACCTCACACACCATTCCTCATGCTCCAGTGGGGACATTTACTAGTCTAGGCAGTGGTCACCTCATGAGCACCACATATCAGACAGCAGAAACCACACCTTGAATAAACCAAACACACTCCACACACTATTGAACATGCTGAGTACCATTCTGAGCCAGAACCAATGTGAATCTACATTCTTTTGGTCACCATTTCTCTGTGGGAATAGAAGAATGGTTTGTTGCTGTTGTTGTTATTGTTTATTAATTTAAGTAATGTGAACTCCATGTCAAATAGGGTTTTAGAGTAAAGTTTATAGTAAGTTTTAGAGTAAATACTAGAGTTATTAAAGAACTAATGTGAGTCAATATGATCCAACATAGAGAAAACACCAAAGCTCTATACAGCTAAAGAAGCTGAGTTTCAGAGATTTGTCATGCTCATTAACAGTGGAAGTGAATCTGAACATACAATTTTTGAATCTGTGACCAAAGATTAATAAAATTTAAAACTTTGTCATCCATATAGATGAATGGGCCTTTTTGCTTATTAATGTACTTTTCTGCTAAAATATATATCATTTTTCAATTTTTCAATCTTTACTGAAAAAATGTTACAATCCTTTGAATATCTTCCAATCAGTGAGGAAAAAATTGATTTGCGCACATTAAAAGGTTGCACTTTTAAAAGAAAATGAGTGATAGAAACAGAGAGGAGCAGAGAGAAAAGCAGTCAAACTCTGGTCTCAAATAGAGACAAGCTTCAATTTGATTCACCTGAAGATAGAATAGAAGATGAAAGGAGAGCAGAAGTAATAATTTAAGGCATATAAATCTTGCAAAAGTAAAGTAAACCCATTATCTAGTGTGTAGGAGATATAGCTTAGTGGAAGACTCTTCCCGTGGTATACCTAGGTCCCAGGTTAGAGGTGGAGGAAAGGAGAGGCTCTGCTTGATTATAGCTTTAGGTTAATATAGTCTCAACTGTTAAAAGGTTCTGCTAGTGATCCATGAAGTGCCATGCTCAGGTCCCAGTGCTAGAGAGAGAGAGTGGATGAATTAGCATCAGTGTAAGTCATACTGCTGAAAAAAAAAGAGGTTCTCAGGAGAGGGATGCAGATTGAGTTATGCAAAGCCTAAGGATACACGTACAAGCAGTATCCTAGCTATCCATTGTTTCTGAAAATGTGGGGTTAGTGAATATTGTCTCGTGTTCTACTTCTGAAAAAGACTTTTGATTTTCCTTTGTTTCATTTTTGCTTTAGGCTTCCAAGCCTCATACGGAAGTCCTATTAGACCAGATCTTTTCTTGGCCTTTTCAGCCTTTTAGGCTCCAAGGAACGACCCTCTTTCTCCTTAGTGGGAACACATAATAGTTGACTTTTCCCATCTCTCATGATAGCAGTTTGTTTCATGTACTTTAATTCAGTATGTTGCAAATGTGTCTTATTTTTCAGAGTCCTTTCTTGTTTTGTGTTTTTTATTATCTTTCACTTGTTGAAATATGGAAGCAATTGTCAATATTCATATTTCTTTCTCCATTGAATCTAGTCTAGTATTCTAATACAGTTATTCTAGTTCTAGAATCAAGCCTATTATGCTTTAGAATTAATATTGATGTAACTCTGTAATTTATGTCCATTACTATGTATTTCAGAGTCCTTATACTCAGAGTCCTTTTTCCCAGTGTAAAGATTTTTGGATGTGAGAATTAAAGTGAGGTGTGTTGAACTGAGGAGTGTGGGCCTCTTGGAATTAGTGCCTTTTGTTAGGAGGAGAAACTATTGTTCACTCTCTGTACTTGTGATGATGTAGCAAGGAGCCATCCATTTGCACAGCAGCGAAGGAGAATGCCCAATATACTAATTTGCTGTGATCTTGATCTTGGACTTCCCAACTAACAGAACTGCAAGTAGCAATATGATGTGTAGTGGTTTGATTCAGATATGATGACTTGAATGCTTGATCCCAAGATAGTAGCAGTCAAAGTAAATCCTTTCCTTGATCAGATTAGTAATCAAGACTCTTGTAGGTCTTTGAGGTTTTATTTAGGGAGGATAAACTGAAGGAGGAAGTCCTTTATCCACAACATAGACTTCAGTTCCTGATTGGGACAGGTGAAGCATCAGACACAATAATGTGGCAGCTATCAGACTCCACAATGCTCCAAACTGCATGCAGCTATATTTGGACTGTAGTAAGGTAATTCAATAAATCTCACATATAGTATCAAATAATTCTATCAGTTCTGTTCCTCTACAGATCCCTAATTCAGATTGCGGTACCAGGAGGGGCTCATTGCTATTAGAAACATGTGTGGGATTTTGTCTTTTGTAATTTATTTGTAGAAGGAATGAATGTAAAAGAATTTGAGATCATGAACTAAGAAAGGCCTTGAAGTTCTATAAGTAGAGCTTGATGGATGATTCTTGTGAGAGTTGAAAGAATTAAATAGAGAAAGAGTTGTGGGCTATTGAGGCTTGGATTATGAGGGGACAGAGAATGTTACCAGAATTGGGCTGGAGGTAGCCTGTTTGAGAGGTCAGCTGTGGAAAATAATGGACTAGTGAGATTATTAAAATGTAATTAAAAAAAGTGTATGGCATAAAAAATGAATGTTTTGGAGCTGGAGACAATAGCCTGGTTCATGAGCAATTGTTTGAGAGAAAATTACCATTGAGATTGGGCTAGGTGATCTGCACTTGTACTGTAGGAAGAATGCTAAAGGAGTTTTCCTGCTCTTCAAAATCAGATTTATTTCCTCTTGGGTTAAAAAAAAATGGTAGCTCACCTGGTAATGTGTAAATATAACAAATGCAAGAAAGAGGGTCATTGGATATTCATACCTATTTCTTTTGGAGATCACTACAAGGTGATATGAGGCAGCATTGTTGAAGTCCTTGCATGGAGTTCTAGGAATGTCATGACAGGGATCTGTGGGCTGCAGTGGAGACCATGGGATTCTGGAGACACCAGGACTCATGGGACAGTTAAGAAAGAGAGCTGACTTGGGATAGTTTTCCCTGGACTATAAGCAGCCCAGCTGGAATTTTGATCTCAGAGATCCCAGAGGCATGGGGCTGTAGGATTTTATATTTGCCCAGCTGGTTTTAGGTATTGCAGTGGTACATTCTTTTCTTTTCATGACTTCTTTTGCAGTGTGAATGTAACTCTATGACATTACCTTTATGTAATTTATATTTTGATTTTCCAGGATTACAGTTAAGAGATTGTGTCAGAATGAAATTTTGGACTTTTAAACAGCAATAGGATTGATTAAATGTATTGGGACTTTCATAGTTGGAATTAATGCATTTTATATCATGAAAAGATTAGACTCTATGGGAGCCAGTGGCAGACTGTAGGAGTTTGAATCAGATGTTGCCCATAAACTCATGTGTTTGTCCCCAGGTGGTGGCTGTTTGGAGGTGGGATATTGCTGGAGGAGATGTGTTGCTGGGCACGGGTTTTGGTTCTTATGGACAGCTCGCCTTTTCCAGAAATGAGATCACTCTCCTGCTGCTCTTTTCCACAGGAGAGGTGTTTTGTTTTTCTCCCAGTTTGCAACATGCAGTAAGTTTACCACATTTAAATAATGTACTTGCATAAAAGAAAATCTGATCACGAACTATTAAAGTTGTGACCGCCCACATCTGACCAATTTCCAGTTAGAATTCAAGATGATGTTAAGAAGAAGGGAGACAGAGACAGGTTGAGCTCAAATCTCATTATGTGAATTCATCAGTTTGAGGACTGGGGACACATCTTAATACTTTTCTTAGTTTTGGCTCATATTTGTATAGCAGTTTCCTCTGAATTTAAATATTCCCTCCTGGAGGGAATAGAAAGGCTCATGAGGCTTATGAATATAAATAACTGTTGAGGGGCAGCCCCTGACCACTGTTGCATAGCAATTTTCTAAACTTAAAAGGTTATTATGAGACCTCTTCCCTAAGGTGACATAAACAACTACTTAGGAGGGTGAAACCTAGCCACCTGAGCTGCCTTCAAGTCATGTGTAGTAATCTCCAGAGAAACCTCTTCTCTGCTTTGTCACCTATGCTGGGGTGGGCTTTATGGTAAAGCATCTGCCTTTGAGTCATCTGTTCTATGTAAGTTATCTGTCATCCTGAGCTGTAAGCAGATCCAATAAACTCAGAGGTTCACCAAGATGGACTTTGTTATAATCATGCTATAGGCTGTATAGATGTACATTCATGCCTTCCTACAAAATCACATATAAAATTAATAACATTGTTTCACTCATGTGTGGTGAGGTTTCTTTAGTTGGGGTGCTCACTTGTATGACACTGATCGAACTTGCATTCCTCATCAAAAATAACTTATTTCTTTAGGATATATCAGTAGGATATATATTGCCCTTTTTCTAGTTAAATCTTATATCTAGCTAATGATTTACTCTCATAAAATTTCCCAACTATAATCATCAAATATTGAATACCATCATATCTGAAGTATTTTTATGACAAATCTGGATATCCATCCACAATACACAATCTTACATTTTTACTTCAGAAACAAAATTAGCAAGTAAGAACAGAATATGTATGAAAATGTCAACATGAAACCCATTACTTTGTATGTACTGTAAAAATTTATCTTAAAATGAGAGGAAAAAACATTTAAATTTTATTCAGGTATAAATCGCTATTCATATGACTTCAGAAACAGATGCTGAGAAGAGGATTTGGTACAAATTGTTTATTTGGTAGAAAATAATAGGAAATATCATTTGGGAGTGGGGTGTTGACAGGGAACATCCTCAAAAAAGGAGAAATGTTAATAATTCTAATTGGAACAATCAGAGCCAAATCCCATCAGGGAACTCTGGGTGTTAGTGTCAATGCTTTCCTCTAATAGCTTCAGCAGCGGGGTTATTTGTCCACTAGCCTCTATGAATAAATTGCTTGAGGGCTTTGCCTAGAGAGTTCACTTCAGTCCATCCAGTAGCACCCTTGGGACAAAGGTGATGGCTCATTACTAGTAATACCAAAAGTATAGAAATTGCAATTTTACATCAAAGGGTGATGAGCAGGACACTAACAGCTTGGAGCACACAACTCTTAGATAATGCTCAGTGCAAACAACTGTGATAAAATATTCTCCCTTTACTACACCTCAAGGCCAAAATGAGCTCTGGAATTCAGAATGAGATCTCACTTCTGTTCCACTTATTCCAATCATCCCTCCAGACCTTCATTCTTTGTCCTAATTTCAATCCTATGTCCCTTACTCTCTTTCTGCTGCCCCTTCCACTCTCCATTTCACAAAGCAAGCCCTGTTAAACTGATCTCCTCGAAGTCTTAATGTGATATGTTGACTCAGTTCTATTAAAATGACTCGGCTCTGTAGCAGCTTCCTTCCTAGTCCTCTGCTTCCATTCCTGCCTTTCGGTGGTGTATTCTTCACCAAAGCCTCAACAAATCATGACACATTGTGTCATTTCTGTCTGGAAATCTCTTGTCTTTGTTACCATAAATGCTTACTCACCTTGCCCACTGCTCTATAAAACCCCAGAAGTGCTGACTTCCTACAAATTTTTCTCTTGCCCCTGAAGGCAGAATGGGTTCTCTGCTGTTCACATGTAGCCCAAGAGACTCCATATTCCTTCACTGTTTCCCAAAATTTGCAAGATCTAGAAATTTATTCGTGTTACAATTAAGTATCTGCATACTAAGTGAATTAACAAGTTAAATACTATAATAACATATTTCAGGATATTACTTTTGAAGATATTATTTGAAGACATTATTTTTCAACATCTACCTATTAATACATATACATTTACTGCATTTATAATATGATATATTTTATTAGATATGCTTTGTGGAATAGGCTGTTTATCTTGGTTTGATCCAGGTGTCCCAGACAAACAAATGAATGTGTTCTGGGTAATTGACCCTCAGCTGATGGGAGTTTGGATTTTACAACCTCAATGGAGCTGTGTTGTTGGGGGCGGGCTTATGGGGGTTATAAACCAGCTTCCCCTTGCCATTATTTGGCACACCTTCTTGCCGCTATTTCCAGTGTTGTGGCAGAGGTGATGTCCACACGTCTGCTCATGCCATCATCTCCCCTGCCAGGATGGAGTCTCCCCTCGAGTCCGTAAGCCTAATAAACCCATTCCTCCACAAGCTGCTTTTGCTTGGGTTCTTTCTGCGCAGCAACTAGAAAGCTGACAGAAACAATGTTGTTATATTCAAATAAATAGGGTTTAGATTGCTTAGTATTTGATATGATGTCAAATCTTTGAATGAATGAGTCAATGATGGGATAATCAGATGAATATTTGCATGTTTAACAGGTTTCTACACTCAAAAATCAATTTAAAATATTTTGCATAAATGTACACATACATAAACACAATAAAATTATTGAAAATATATATGCAACACACACACACATATATATATATAATAAAGCAGGTAATAATTAACTTTTTTCATCAGTGAATGTAGCCTAAGTAGCTGGAAGGAGCTGAGGGAAACGTTTATAGAGCTATAGATGGTATTATGGCTTCCATTGGGTAACTGAGCACTGAGTGTCCTGTAAATGAAATTCTGGAAGTCCCTGGCAGTGTAGGAGACTCCCTCCAGAGTCCACCTCTTTGACACAAACAGGAATGTTTCCAGAGGAACTTGATCCTCCATTTGAGACTCTCTACTGCAGGAGTTTGGCTGGCCGGGAACATGCGTGACATTGACCTGGTGGTAACTCACCCAGGCTGCAGTCAAGCAGATGGAATTCCTGTGCTAGATCCAAACTTTCTAAAAACAGCCTCCAATCTGTGACTACCACCACATGATAATGCCCAGATGGCCACTGATATTAGATTCAGACAAGCACCTTCTTCTTCCTTTCCCTGCCTGAATTCCATTCCTGTCAGCATCCCTTATCGTGTTGCCTTTGATTGATCAAGTATTCTACACAGTTACTGATTTTCTGCAGGGTGAGAACTTATGTCTTATACTAATGCATAGGAATGGTGTAACAAACATTTGAAATAAAGTCTTCGCACAAAGCACCCCAATCCTCCTCCCAAAAAATATTTATTTTAGGATGCCTGAAATATTTATTTGCTTTTTGTTTTTTCTTAAATTGATATTCTAATTAATATTTAGTAAATTTAAAGAAGCAATCAATCTTGTTTTGAGTATTCATAATATTCATAATATTGAAACATTTTGTGATAGAAGATTCCTTCTAATGCAGAAAACTGAGTTCCAAGAACCATTTTTGAGGAGATGCTCACAAAAGTAGCATTCAGCAGCCTGTGATTTCTTTACCAACTGTGAATGGAAAAACATATAAATTTCACATTTTCCTAGGATACATCACCTCATTTAACAGAAACAAAGTCACTGATGGCATTAAGGTCTACAGATGCCTCATGACAAAACTAATTTTCAGATTTCAATTTCAATCTCACTCTGCCTCAATTTGTTCAGTCTAAAGAATTATTATTTTTCTTATTGATAAACTATGGTAGAACATTCAGTACATACTTGTGGTGGTTAGGTTTTGTTGTCAACTTGATCTTTTTAATTATCTTGGGTGGGTCTCTGAGGATGCTTACAGGAAGGCAGCCTCTCAGCAAGGGGCAGGATGTAAAGAAGCTCAAAGACTTCCTTTTCTGTGTGGGCAGTGGAGAAAGGAAATTCCAGAGACTCAGGAAGCCATTAAATCTGGGGAATGATTCTAAAACCCTACACTAAGGCTATATATAGGGGAACAAATTCTCTCCTTGCATTCCTGCCTGTTTGCTGTTCTGTGTGTATGGTGTTGGTGATGGGTTTCTCTCTCTGCTTGGAACTGTAAAAAGGGAGCAGCCTCTTTTGCATTCTTGAACTTCTCCTGTATCTATAGCTACAGATAAATCCTTTCCTCCCATAAACTGTGCCTGATTTGGAGATTCATCCCAGTGGCATGTGGCTGACTGCAACAATAATCAATCTGAATTAGATTTTTGTGGCATAAATATATTAACTGCAGATTTAATGAGACAATGAAACTGTGCTCAACATAGTTCTAAACACTTAGCCTTTTGAATTCTTAGAAAAACCAAGGAGGAAATTTTACTCTATGCTTCTTTTATCATTTGGGATCCATAATATAAATGACAAATGACTGGCTTTAATATTCCAAACTAGTAACAGATGGGGCTCAGGTCTTCATTCTCAATCCAGAGCCTGAGTTCACTTCAGCAGGTTTCAGCCACCCCTGAAAACCAACTTGGAGCATTACTATTGCACTTTAAATCTAGACTCTCCAACAGTGAGCTTGCAGTCCAGTGATTCATTGCTCACATGTACTTTGCAGCATTCAGAAACTCCAATAGACACAGAATAAAAATGCTGTCAGCCATCGAATGATTCCATTGAATATTATACACATATTTCCAGCAATAACAGTAACTACAAAGGTGAAATCAAAACCAGAGTATATCATAGTTATCATGAGAATGTTTGCCCATTTATCTTCTAATCTATAACTCTCTATTAAATGTATATAAATGTGGTTGAGACAAGATTCTTGCCCAACAAGAACTGTCACATCATAGTAGTGATGAAATCTCCCTAGTAATCATTCTATTCAGATGAGTTATGTTTTAATGATTGAGTCTTGGTATTTGAATCTATGAAATTTATCCATAGCTTGTATGTTAATCAAGTAGCTGATTATATATATATACATATATGTATATATGTATATATATATATATATATCCTGTTTTTCCTTTTTGCTTTTATTTTAAAGAATCATCATTTTCTTTTTCTATAGTTTTATTTTTTTCTCATTTCAAAAACCAAATCTTAATTTCCCTGATCTGTTGCTTCCCTAGTCTCATTTACGTTTTATATGTATGTCTGTCAATCAGAGAGAAAGAGAGATAGATAAAAGAGAGCAAGAAAGAATGGGTACACCAGGGAATCCAGCCACTGAAAAACCTCCAGATCCATGTGCCATTTTGTGCATTTGGCTTTACACGAGTAACTGGGGAATCAAACTCAGATCATTAGACATTGGGAGCAAGTGTCTTAACCGCTGAGCCATCTCTCCAGCCAGCTAGTCTCTCTTTGACTTACTTTTGTCCTCAATTTATTTCCTTCCTTCTGTGAATTGAGAACTGTTATCTTCATTTAATAGTGCTTTTCAGTTGTTCTTTGAGACCTTTCTTGTAATCTCAAGCTAATTCTAAGGGCTTCAGACATTCTCCTGGCTGTCATGGTTTCAGGGTTTGGATGTAAATGTCCACATACTCATCTTGTGGTGTGCTTATGCATAGTATGTTGGGTTACCATATGAGTAACTGACCCTGGTTCTCAGGGTAGTCATGGTGGTTACAACACACAGTGTCTGAAGGCAGAACACGAAACTATAGTCATTATGTGATGGCTTTTCTTCTGGCAGTTTTGAACAGAAAGTTTGTTTTGCGTGATGTAGGAGTTACCATTTGTACTGTCTTTTGTTTACCATTTGAATGGAATAGTTTCTGCCCTTTGTGTATTTTTAAAGCCACAGCCAGCCTCATACATGTATTTTTAAGCCATTCTTCCATTGGATGCACTTTATTTGAAGATATAAACCTTCAGTATTATATAACATCTAGAAATTTACTGTTAACCTTTTATTTTTCTCTTATTTAAATCTGTTGTTCCTTTGTTATTTTGAAGTCTTCCTTTTGAGGAATTGAATGAATTTGGGGGGGTAATGGGCAGGTGGGGGAAATGGAAGGGTGGAGGAATGGGGTGGTGGGGGACTCATATAGTAAACTAAACTAATAATGAATTGAAACCATAAAACCCTAGCTTTTATACAATAAGATACTCAGGAAGCTGAGGGCACTACCTGGTACTAGGGGGCCATGAACTGAATGTGAGGAAGCCTAACCTCAAGAATAATTGCTCAGTCCTGCATCTCCCTGTCCCAGTTATTGGTTCCTTCCCACATTGAGCTGTTGATCAGAGACCAACGAGTCCCCAAAATGTGATAGACTTCTGTCAAAGCTCTTGAATACCTTCCCTAGACCTAAGATATGACCCTATTGCTGAAGAAATGACAAAGTGTCATCAAACAACACAAAGAGGTCCTTCTAGATCCAGAATGGTAACCAGCTTCCAGATGATAGCATGTGTATCATTGGAAGGCATTGCATGAGCAGCCAGAGGAAATTGGTCAATGATATTTGTAGAAAGCAGAGAACACTGATATATAATATAGACAGATGTCACAAGATTGCTGAACACATGGCTGTATGGAAGAGACCAGAAAGTCAAGAAATGCTCATCTGTGCAATAGTGGCACTAAACTGAGGAGGGTAATCTACAGCTTAATGATTGGCTAAGAGATCCACTTAGTGACAAGGAACCCTTAAATGGAACTGGGATCCACTGCATAATCCTATGGGGACCAAAGTCTCTGGCTACTTGGGGAAATTCCCACTACCAGAGAGCAACAGTGAAGCTACACCCATTAGGAACTAAGGAAAATAGCAGTGTTGTCTCTAACCTATATTGGTCTCACTGTCCAATGGAGATTCTGTTTGGATTTTTCAGAAGGCAGTGAGAGAGGCGGGAATAACTCAATTCCACCAACAAGTCATTGAATGATGGCTAACATGCTGGTAAGAGACAAACCACACCTGGCCTTTACATAGGGCCCAAATGAAACTTACAAGAAAGTAACAAGAAAAGCAGAGACCAATCACCACAGCAAGTCTGATAACCCATGAAAAGTCATTGGAGACAGATACCAACAATACCTATCACAATTTGGCTGGTATACTATGATTCTTGTATGTATTTACTAAAGGATTCTTATTTGTGATAACTATATAGCTTATATAAAAGAGCTTATAGACTGTTTTCAGTCAGTAACAAATCATATGGAAAAACTTTTTTCCTTCATTGTCCTTTTTTCTCTTCCCTTTAAAATTTATATACTTTACATATTAATGAAGCTTAATGGGCCTCACAAAATAACCCCTCAAGTATTACACTGTGACATATTGTAATGATCTCCAAAGTCAAGAGCACAAAGAGCTGTGCATGATGCGTGGTGATACTATGTGTATATCAAGGTGTTATTTTGGTTATACTTGTCATATATTTGTCTTGCCTTTTTACACTATCAAATGATTTATACATCACTTCTATTTGTGTATTCTGATTTTGATATAGATTAGGAGCAGGGTAGCTTTCTTTTGCATGTGTTCAGCCAGTTTACCAGTACGCACAAAACATGGATTTTCATAGTTAGTGCAGTCCTGGAAGGCACTGCATAAGCTGCCAGAGGAAGCTGGTCAATGACAGCTGGAGCAAACAGAGACCCCTGGCATGAAACACAGTCTGCTGCCATGAGTAGGTTGAACATACTTCCTATGGGAGAGAACAGCGAACCAAGAAATGAACACTTGTGCAATGGAGAAGCCAAAGCCTGGGGGAGGCAATCAACAGCTTTTAAATTCGGCCAAATATTCTGCTTAGTGAGGGGGAGCCCTCAATTGGAACTGGGGACTCAGGGCAATATGCACTGGGAGTCAGACTCTTGGGCCCCCAAGGAGACATGTACTATGCAAGCAATTGAAGGAGAGGCTACTAAAAATAGAATCTAGCCAATTCAAAAATGTATCTCAGTTAACCTATACTGATTTCATTCTCTGATGGAGATTCTGTTTCTATCTTTCAGAATACAGCAAGAGAGCTGTGGCTCTTCAAACCCTACCAAGGAACCCCAGGCTTATAGCTGACATCCTGACAAGAGATGAGCCACCCCAGACATACCGTGGAGGGTCCACATGGAACCCCACAGAGAATTATGGGATGAACAAATGACCCAGGGCCACAACCAATCAGCCAACAAAGGATAAGCCAGTGAGACAGACACCAATGATTTTTTGACAAAACCTAAATCAGAAGTACAGAGACCCCTAAGTCCTCAACAATAGAACAGCCTTAAAACTCACCCACCACGGCTCAGGGAACTGAGTGGAAGAGAGGCTGGGAAGATTGTGAGAGCATCGGTGGGGGAGAATATCAGGGACTTGGCAACCCTCAGTAACAACACATTTGGGTCATGAGAACCCAACTGAAGACTGGGCTATCCATGGTCCCCTACCACAAAGACTGATACAGATGGCCCACGGAGGAGGATATCCAGCTGATTGGGGATGGGGAGGAGGGCATTGGGGAAGGGTGATAACAACTCATTGTTTGCCCATTATATACTGTAACTCATTATGGACAATAAAAAAAAGAAAACTTCATAAATATGGATATTCTTCTTCTCTGGTGAGACTACACTTCAGTCTGATCTAAGATGGTGATCAGATCATATTCCTTGTAATTCCCCAATTTGTTTTGGGATTGGCCGTAGTGGGCAGGCCCTTGCTGAATTGGGACTTTCCTCCTGGGTTCACCAACCTATCAAGGTCTTCAGTATTCAGTGGGATTGGCAAGAAGGTTCCCTATAGGTGCCTCAATTACAAAATAATTTAAAAAATAAACCCAATCTAAATTGCCTTTTGGATTTTGCTGGATTCTGCCAGAGGAACTCCTTGATTTGGGAATGTGGGTGGGGTTCCTTTCTCAGCTTGGGAGCTTCTAGCTTTTCTTCACTCTACCTCATCTCTCCTTAAAAAAATCTTTCAGAATTTACCCTTCTTCCTACCTACGTTTTTCAAATCTTTGCTAATGATAGACAAGAACTTGAAAGCCACTGGTTTGTTGGCTTGAGGTTATTCGTGGACATTGGATTGTGGAATTCTAAGCCTACCCAGAGCACAGACTCTCAACCCCACGACAATTGACAACATACCTATAAGTTTTACCACCACCATCTCCTCCAACTGCAAATTGTTAATTTCATTTCTTTATTTGCAAGGGAGAGAGAGAGAATGGACCCAGTAGGACCTCTAGCCATTGCACATGAACTCCAGATGTATGCACCCCTTTGTGTTTGGCTTTTTATGGGTACTGGAAATCAAACCCAGGTAGTTAAGCTTTGCAGGCAAGTGCCTTAAACACTGAGCCATCTCTCTTATTGTCAATACTATTCTATTTTGAGTGTCATGTATTTCCAGCCTCAAATGAGGAGCCAACTATTTAATTTGTTCAGAGATGCTAGCTGGGATATAGAGCGATATGGGTGCATGTTTAGATTGATTTGTAAATTACTTTACAAATGCCTATTAATCAATAAGCATCCATTATTAATGACCAATATTATATGCAAGTGTATTTTAAGTAAGAATAATTGTTTTAAATGTGAATTAATTTATAACTACTTTTAAATATTTCCTTTTGTTGTTGCTTGTATTTATTTTATTTTATTTTTATTGTTCATTGTTTAGTCTGGCATGAAGCATTTTAACATTTCTAACAGGAGAGTCTGGTCTAGTTCTGAATGAAGTTATTTTTTTTTTATCTCGTCTTGTCTCAATTTTATTCCCAGTTTTAAGAAAACATTAAGCTTCTTGAGTTTGTTTTATCTTGATTCTTGGCTACCGAATATTGGGGTAGGGATCATTTTAAATATACACTGCTAATGTTTATGAGACAACTTATCTACTTTTAAGATTTTCATCAAATTTTGTATACTTTCAATCACTGTATCTTCAAATATTTGAAGGTAGGGGCACTTTCTATCTTCTTATTTCACCGCCTGTGAATATCTCTATACTTGACACTGTTTACAGGATTCTCATTTTTCTTGATTCTCTCTTTCTCTCTATCCTTCAGATTAAATATTCTCAATGTACCTACGCTAAGTTTCACTGATTCTTCCTTTACCAGCTCAAATCTATTGTCAGTTATTGTAATTTATTTTAATTGTTATTATACAATTCACTCTATATTTTTAATTAAGTGCTTTTGGAAAGTAATTTCCATATTTCTTATAAGGTTCAGCATTATTGTCATGCTTTGCTTTAGCATTTTAGACATGGTTTCTATCATTATCTAAATGTATATATGAAAGTTCCTTAACTATTTTCCTTCCCCAAAATGTATAGTCCAAATTTTCCTGTTTGATTTTCTGTCTTTTTTTGTTACTGGCAATTTTACATTAAAAACCTTTTGAAATATATCTTTAAATGGCATTTACAAAGTCATAGAGCTCAATCATTTTCTGGAAAAAAATGTGTGGTCTCATTGTGCACAGCTACAAGAGTCTGCTTTTGTCATTCACTTCAAACTCAGCTTAGCTTTTTGATTGACAGGTCTTTTCTCTGCTGAGAGATGCAGCATACACCACTGTGACATTTTGTTGGCGCTCCAATGCTGTGTGCTCTTCCCTAGCCTTCACTTAATGCCCATTGCAGCAGCTCTAGCTCAGCCAGCAATGAGAGAACAGGGCTGTGTCAGGTCTTTCCTGCCCCTGGAATATGTGCATGCTCCTGTGCAACTGTGTTTCCTGTGTTCCCAGGCATATAGCAGCACTGTGAAAAGGACACTTCAGACATCTCGTGCCCCTCAATATTCCATTTAAATTAATGGTCAGACTCTGGTCTTCTTTAACTTGTATCATTTCCTCAAACAACTTCTACATTTAATGCATGACACTGTTGAGAATGTCCTTGGGATAAAGTTGTTTACACTGGATAAATGACAAGTCAGGTTAAATAAAGACAAGGATTATGTGCTTTCTATTTTTTATTTTGTTGTTATAGTGGTATCATATTCAGGGCCTTGGGTATGCAAGTCAAGCACTCCACTACTGAACTGCATTTTAGCTCCAAGTCAAGGATTCTGGAGTAGCCTGATTCGTTGAGTTGTCTCCAAGATCAAACATTAATAAATCTCTGGGAATTAAGTTTGTGAAGATTCTCAGATTCATAAAGTCAAGCAACCACAAGAATTTTCTTAATCTCAGCTGGCATTACTGTTAGCATACTGGTGGTCAAAACAATTCCATGGAGAAAGAAGAGCCTGTGAACAGGACAGGTTGAAGTCCAACAAAATACTCAGTTATAACTGATGCTCAGCCATTTGACTAATGAACATGTGGGAGCTGTTGAAAACCTTTCTAAACAATTAGCTTTGCTATTTTTTGCCAGTATTTTTGCTGATATAAGAAAATGGATTTTCAAATTTTCTTAAGGTACCATTTTAGAATTTTTTATTATGCTAAATTGGGAAATTTTACTTTCTTGGGAGAAATTTTATGTTAAAATATAGATATCTTGGGGTTAGGGAGATGGTTTAGAGTGAAAGGCACTTGCTTGCAAAGCCTGCATATCTTGGTCCAATTCCCCTGGTACTCACATAAAGCCAGATGAAAAAAAAAATGGGGTATTACTGCGATGTTTATGGTTTCAATGATTTCAGAACATCATAATTTATGAGATAGCATCATTTGAAATCTTATGTCCTTTCTACTTTTCAGTTCTCTGAACTGTGGTGCAATAAATACTCTGGCACATAAAAGTTTGAATAAAGCATCAAGATTTACTTAGAATAAATTCTAATAGAATTTTTACACAAAATATGAATATATTGAAAGCTACTGACAGGAAGGTATATTAATTTTATGTAATCTTTATGTGTAACAATAGTGTAAAAGGTAAATTTTGCCTTAAAGTAAAAGAATTGCCAACTAATGATTTTTATGGCGTGATACACATTAGTATGAAGACGTTTTGCTCTAAAATAATCTGGCTTTGTCACAAAAATATAACAATAGAGGAGAAAATAGATTTGACTGCAACTTTTAAGTTATTGAACTGATTATCCTTTGAATGTGAAACTTTCAAAATATTACAAAGTCCTGTAGTCATTTACGAGAGTTTATATAACAGAATACCATCGACTGAGTGGCATGTTTTCTCACAGTTCTGGGATGAGAATTAAGGTAGGGCTGTCAGCAGGCTCAATTTTCCTCTGAGCTTCCATCTCATGGCATCGCTATCCTTTCTCTGCTTAACTTCCCTTCATTCTTTTTTTTTATAAGACACAAGGCATGCAGGATTAAAGTCCATCCTCACTTAACTGATCTTTTAAACAGTAACATCTTCATTTATAAATAAATAGATTATTGAAATATTAAATCATTGGAGCCAGATAACAGTAAATAAGGTATATAGACATTGCATGCACATGTCTTTATATCTATAGTCTACATATCAATGTTCTCATTTCAGACTCTGAACATCATGGTATTTGAGAAACATTATTGTATTCTGCCAGTTCTCCCTCAGAGGCTTATGATGCTGGTTAATAGACGTACAGATCAAGGGGCTGGAGAGATGGCTCAGCAGGTGGTTAAGCCACTTGCCTGAAAAGCCTAAGGACCCAGGTTTGGTTCCCCAGTACCCATGTAAAGCCAGATGCACAAGGTGGCACATGTGTCTAGAGTTTTCAGTGTCCAGAGGTTCTGGAATACCCTTATGCTCTTTTTCTCTCTCTCTGCCTCTTCCTCTCCCATAGATAAGTAAATAAATAAAAAAGAAATACAGGACAATTTTTTATTTCATAATTTTAATGTCAATCTTAGGTCAAAATGTGGAGATTTTTTGGTAATGGGCAATATAATCATATCTAACTTCAATATTTTATTTACCATCCCACCTTTAAAAACATCAGTGAAAAATTAGCATCATATGTGAAGATCCAATATGATTGGTTTTGCTAAATAGTGGCATTCAGTTTTAAAACACAATTTTTCTTTTGCTAAAATATGACAATGTGTAACTATGTGCATCCATGTTACAATTTGCCCTTTCATGCTACTCCTGCTGTTTTATTATTAATACTAATAAGTTGCCTTCAGTGACTACTAGAATTTTTCATTATCTGAAAGTGAACAAATGAATATTAAAATCGTTCTACATTAAAATGTGCACACTGTGGCTATAGGGCAATCTAATCCTGTTATGCCAGTAACATTAGCTGGAATGTGAAAGGTAAGACCCTAGGACATATCTTGTCTTTTGCCATTAATTAATATTCTATCATATCTAATATGCACTGCTCTACTAAATATTTCCTGCTTAAATATTACATATTTCAACATTCTAGAGCTGAACCTTGCCTTTCCAATTGTAATGTAATTAGAATCAGTTAAAATATTAGCTATGTGAGTCACAGATACATTTTAAAAAGCAAGTTTAGAGGGCATATAAATATTAAAAATTTTAACAACTCTTTTATTTTATTGCCAAATTGAATTCAGTTTAAAGTAGTCCTACTAAAAATTAAGCCAATGTAGTCAGAATAATATCCATTCATTATTATGTCTGAATAAGATATTAAATATTAGTTAAGTTCTTATTTACAGTTTTAGCTATGAGTGGGCAAACACACTGTATTAGTCAGGGTTCTCTAGAGGAACAGAATCAACAGAATGAATTGTAATAAACATAAAGGGGGGGTTATTGAATTAGCTCATGGGCAGTCCCACAATAGCAGTCTGTAAGTCCAAGAGTCAAGGAACAAATAAGTGGCTGGAGTAGTACTGGATTTCAGTCCAATATGGAAGAATGATGAAGATTGATTCCAATGCTGAGGAAGAGATGCATGAAAAGCCAGCAGCCAGGCAGGCAGAGAGCCAGGCAGGGGAGCAGAGAGGATATTTTCTCCCCCTTTATATAGCCTTACAGTGGGGTCTTGCAACCCTATCCCAGACTTAATGGCTTCCTGAGTCTCTGGAATTCCCTTCCTTCCCTGCTCACACAGGAAGGGATGTCAACTACTAGCTCTCCTGAGCTTCCTTACACCCTGGCCCCTACTGAGAGACTGCCTTCCTGTAAACATCCTCAGAGATAATTAGAAAGATCAAATTGACAACAAAACCTAACCATCATAGGGACCACTTCAATTTTATAACCAACAAGAAATAAATATTTTTGCCCTTTTCCATTCATCAAACTCATTTCTATCCTACAAATATTTACCTTTTATCCAATAGTAGTCAGGTTTTTTTGTTATTTTTTTTCTTCAGCTTGCTTGTGAGGTTGAGGACTTATAACAGTAAAGAAAGATCAACCAAGAAGCTGGGAGTATATTCTTGACTCAGTTGCTGATTCATGTGTCCTATGGACAAGTTACTGACATCTAAATTACAGGTTGCTCTAATATGTGATTAGAGTATGTCCCAAAGGGTTGTGAAAATTGAATGAGAAATTTCATTAACAGAGAAAACTGCTCATGTATAAATACATTTTTCCCAAAAAGAGATTACCTAAGTATAATGACTATTCAGTATTTTCAGGTTGTATTTCTTTACTTCTGGTTGCATTGTCAGGCTAAAAGACAAGGATAAATTCATGTTATTAATTTCAGAATTAGTTGTCATCTTGTTAGATCAGTCAAATGCACAGTTTAAGACGATTTTATATTATTGTAAGACTTGGGTATTTTATGCACATCTTATTCTAGTCTTTAGTAATTACAATGTTTTTCTAAAATGCTAGATGATAACTGATTAAATATTAATTATATAGTTATTAATATAAAGGTCGTTGCCTGAAATTAAATGGTTATTGCAATAAATATGTGTTTTGGGATAAAATTTTCATTACATGATAATGACCTGTAAAAAACTCTCAAATTTTCAGTTCTTATGGAATTAGACGTTGTATTAGTATTAAATATCAATTTAAATTTTTTTTTTGCTTTGAGACAAGATTCCATTATTTTAGGTATATATTCTATAAATACAATTAATATAGACATAGATATTCATGTGTTCCTACCTCTGGTAGTTCATATCCCCCAACTTATGAACAGATCCAGTATGCACACTGAGGAAGTACCCCAGTGGGTAGGGGACAGAGAGTTAGGAAATCGGGATACATTCACAAGACTTGCTCATACAATGTATATACTTATTGATAAAAAATATATTAAAAATGATAATAATAACAAAAAAGCTGAAAGATGGATCAAGTGACATCAGATAGAGAGGTTAATCTTATTTGGCCTTTGAATTGATCTGCAGTTACTATCTGCTGACACATATATGTGAGGATTTCTACATGAGAAGGAGTGATGGGAGAGCTAAAAGAGATGCATAGGAATTAGACATAAACAAATGACAAGCATCAAACATTTAGAGGAGGAGGAATACCAGAAAACAGCAAGACAGTAAGCTCTGCTTAGGGACAACATGCTGAGAAGTGAGCAGCTTTAACTCTGGGATTAAACCCTGAAAAATGGGTACTGCAGCTAGTGCCTGGGAGCATGTATTACTGGGAAATAGAGTTTTGGCCAAAGCAGCCAAGTCTGTTGCAGCTGACTGCACAATACATTTGGAAGCAGACAAAGGTTCCATGCCATTCAAGCCCACGGGGTGAGCACCCCTATAGTGACTGTCAGTGAGCAGAGAGCTCAGTGCAAAATAGAGTTTGAAGGGGTGACAAGCACAGACTCTAATCTTAGCTCTCTGTGTTCTCACCTACTAAAAGGCGTTGACACTAGAGCCTTCCATGTATGTTTCGTGAAGGACCTGCAGAGATGACAAACCTATAAGGTGATAAAGCAACCCCTTCTCAATTGATTAAGTATAGGAACATCACTCTGGCACATGGTTCAGGGAGATGAGAGTCAGGATTCCAGGCTCCATGTTTCCATGAACAGAATAAGAAAGAACACTGAAGGGAAGGTTCTGGAGCTTTGACACAGAATAAAAACATGAGCCTACCACTTAGCAGTGCAGCACTAATTCCCAGAAAGAAGGCAGAGGAACACCTCAACTCCAAATTCTTATCCACAGGGTGGTAAGCTTAGAGGGACGTGCGTGGACCCAGTGTGTCTCTGCTTTACTCCATTTAGCTCAGGAGCTGAGTGCATTTTAGGTTCCAGACAGGAATTCTTGTCATCCTTATAATATAAAATCGATTGAACAGAAATAGAAGCTGTGGGCAAAATCCAGTGGAACACAGGTAAAGGGTTGACTATCTCTACCACAGGGCAAAGATGTAAATAAAGACATTTCACATATTTCTATGTGATTTCTTTAGTAATTTTCTTAACAGCTAAATCTGTTTCACAATGATGTCCAGTTTTCAACTGTATTTTTGAACTGCTGTTTTTTAAATGTTGCACATAAAAATCTGTTAAATCATTGCCTTGCAAAATAATGTTTCATGAAAGCAATGAGATAGACTTGCCCTGAATTTTCAGATATCCTTGCATTCTAACCCAGAGCATTCAATGTAGAATTATTACAAGGGAAAGTGAAGCTGTTTTCTGAGGGACATCTTGCTGGGCTGTCATATGAGAGTCCAATTTGAATACAAGCACATAGTAATCTAATGCTGAAGCATCATGGGCTCCTATGAGGCCCAGAGTGCTCAGTCCATATAAACTTGCAAAGTCAAGAGCTCAGTGGTCAAAGGCATGAATGAGGGAGGTACTAATGATTAGTGTGGCAAATATTGATTGGCTGAATATCAGAGGAAACAAACAATCTTTTACTTAGCAGCAGAACTTTAACAGGGCTGAAGTCATCTTTCATCCCGTCACTGAGTGTGTTATGAAGTCTCAGGTAATGAGAGTTTAAGGAAGGATTTATTTTCCATGACAGTATTAGGGGTTACCACTCATTATGGCAGGAATAGCATACTGGCAGGGGCAGAAGGCAGCCCATCACATGGTCTTAACAATCAAGAAGCAGAGAGAATACAAAGAAATAGTGCCAGGTTATAAATCCTCAAAGCTTGTCTATAGTGACCCATTTCATTTAGCAAGGCTCTATCTCCTAAGGGTTCTACAACTTTCTCAAACAGAATCATCATCGTAGAACCAAGCAGTCAAACACATGAGACTATAGTGGACATTTCACATTCAAACCATAATACCTCCCAAAGACGCTACCTGCTAATACCACCTGAATATGGGCAAAATGACACCCTAAGAATTTGGAAACATGAGAGACACAAGCATTTATTCTAGAATTAGACCTTTGCGATTGCCAAGTAGATTGTAGCCACCTCATTAGTCAATTATATGTCCTTTTCTCCCTACACATAATCTGTCCCAAAGTGGTAGCATAGGAACAAACATAAAATCAAAAAACCTTAAAACAAAACATACTTCAGAGTCATGTATGCTGAGATTTCTGGAAGAAAACCTTATACAGGGAATAGATAGAGAGACACACAGTCAATATCCAAACCATTTTGAAGGATATGCTCTGCTGATTTTCTTCTGCCCCTGAGGGAGTATTAGTGGGGTCAAAGAAATTGACAGAGAAATGATCAGTTGCTGCAAGTCTGCAATAGGTTAGATGAGTGTCTCCCATAGGTCCATGTGTTAAAACTTTAGATCCAGGATGGCACTATGGGATGCAGTAAAACCTTCAGGAGGGGGGCAATGTGAGGTCCTTAGATCGCTGAGGGAAGAGGGACATTGTGGGACCCCAGCCCTTTCCCCTTCTTCACCCTTGTTCTTTCTTTTCTTTTTATTATTTTCACTTCCTGGCTTGTGACTTAAGCAGTTTGTCTCTCACAGTGTCTCCTCCTTTGCTATTTATTATTGTTGTTGTTGTTGTTGTTATTCATCTCTACTCAAAGCAATGGGCTCCCATGATCTTTGCTAACTCCAAACAATGAACCAGTATAAACCCTTCCTCTTTGCAGGTTAATTATCTCAGGATTTCAGATGAAGTGGGAACCAAGACAGGGGGTTTAGTCCTTGATCATTCTATAAACCAGAGAGGAATGATCTGTCATGTTTGATGTTACCACAGTGTATGAGTGAATAAAAATAAGGGTTATTTATCAATGGACAATGTCGATCTAAAAATATAAGCCCTATTTTGTCATATATAACATTGATTGCTTTAGGTTTCTCATTTTTGTCACCTTCATGATTTTCTTCTTTTTGTGTATGTGTGTATGTTATTTTGTATGTCTGCAGTCGGGGAAGTGCTCATATCTGCCGTGTTCATCTGGAAAACTGTTATTCTCTTTTTATACACACCTTAATTGGAAATATTAGATAAGAGTTCTGAATCCATACTTTCCAGGAAATGCATGCAGAAACCAACAGCATATCCTTCTTACAATGTCTACTGCTTCTCTCCAGAAGAAACTTAATTTTTAAAAAAATTGGTTCGT
>PVHP010007353.1:0-56886 GCA_004024765.1 Zapus hudsonius | reverse complement strand
TTTTTAGCCTTTTGAGAACCTTTCCTCTTGATTTCCATAGTGGCTGGACGAATCTATACGCCCACCAGCAGCATATAGGCTTTCTCTTTTGTTTACATTTTTGCCGGTATTTACTGTGGTTTATTTTCGTAATTACTACCATTCTGTATGCTCAGGGTAAGATGGAGTTGCAAAGTAGTTTTTATTTGCATTTCTTTGATGGCTAGTGAAGATGAACGTTGTTTCATATGTTCATTGACCATTTCTATTTCATCTTATGTGAAGTATCTGTTCATTTCATTGGTACATTTATTGATTGGGTTATTTACATGTTGTTTAGTTTTTAGAGTTCTTTAGATATTCTAGATATTATAGGCTGCCTCATCACTCACCTGTTTGCTGTATAGAAGATTTTTGAGTTCAGGGGGTCCCATTTGTCAAGTTGTTGACAATAGCTTTTTTTTGGGAGGTATCTCAGTCTGTTTTCTGTTCCCAGGGATTGCACAATTTTTATGAATAAAAGTGTTTTTGGCTTAAATTTCTGGAGGCTGTGGAAGTCCAGGAGCTTGGAACCAGCCTCTGCTCAGCACATGGGGAGGACATTTTTGCTTCACCGTAACCTGATAAAGGACATCACATAGCAAGAGAGAGAGCAAGGTGCTAGCTTGGGTCTTTCCTGTAAGGATTCTAATACTGTTATGGAAGCTTTATCCTCATGACCTCAAATAATCTTGGTCACCTCTAAAGACCACGAGCTCCAAACATCATTAACACATGAATGTTTTGGAGGACACATTCCAACCATAGCAACAGTCTGTATCAGTGGACACTATGGTTTTGAGAGTTTTGGGTTCAGGTCCTTAGAGCCTGCAATTCTCATGCTCTTTACTTTCCCAGCTCTTCCAAAAACATGTGTGTCTAATACTCATGCTGACTTATTCAATCCCTCACATATTTACCTTGAATTAATTTTTTAAACCAGACTCTGAATGATACAGCTTCATTCCATTTTCTTTTCTTTTCCCCTTTTTTCCTTTCTTTTTCCTCTGCCTGTCCTTTACTTCTTTTCATTTCCTTCCTTTTTTCTTTTATGCTGGGATTTGAACCCAAAGCTTTATGTGTGCTAAGCAAGTACCTTACCACTGAGCTATATCATCAGCCAAATTCGGTGTTGATATTACTAGTATTATGCTACCTTAATACTGTTTGGGACACTGTTTTGAGGTCAGGACAGCAAAAATAATATTATAGTGTATTTGAAAAATGGTAACTTATATTTTAATGGTAATATCAAGGAGAGTACCTATATTCAAAATGGAATGTAAATAAGTTTAAACCTAAGAAGAGAAGAGAGGTTTTAAAAGGAGCACTATGAGCTAAACCGTAGGCCATACTGAAGCAAGAGTATCTGAGTTCAGATCCCCAGGTCAAAGCTAGAAGCTGTAGTGGGCTTCTGGAATCTCAGCATGCCAACACCAGCAGTTAGGAAGGGAGACAGAGACAGATGAATTCCTTGGAAGCTCATGGATCAGCTAGCCTGACAAACACAGCAATGGACAATAAGAAGAAGAGACTCTGCCTCAAGTCAGGAGGAAGGTGAAGACCTGAAATTTGTCCTCTGAGTCTCCACGTATATGCTGTGGCTTACATGTGCTCATATTCACAAACATGAACACACACACACACACACACACACACACACACACCACAAAAATGTTAAAAAAGTAACTAAGTCATTAAGCAAATAAGAAAAATGAAATTTAAAATCTCTATACAGTGAGTGGGGAAATCAGTACCTGAAGTTGCAACAATATATGACCCAAAATGTCTAGATTTTAAGAAAAAACTTACAAGAAATGTGAATAAACAAGAACACGTGATTTGTGGGCACAATGTTTGTCATCCTCAGCTTCTGTTGCTGGGATGAACTTCCAAACACATACAGTTTTGGGGAGGAACAAGGGATTTAGAGATCCAAGCAGAGAGAGAGAAACTGCCATCAGCACTTTCAAAAGCCAGCACACTCAGGCAGCCAAACTGCAGGGACCCCAGCAGAGCTCAGACTGCTCTCTGCAAACCTTAGGCTGAATTCCAGATCTGCCCCCAGTAACACCTTGGGGCTAGATCCTGGGATCTTCCCGGTGACCCATCCTCCAGCTAGGTGGCTGGAGATAAGTTTATAATAAAACTCCTGAATCTACTGGGGAACATTCATTCAAACTACCACAGCATTGCATAACTTTAATCTCAGCTCTCCAAAAGCTGAGGTAGAAGTATTACTGTGATTTCAAGACCAGCCTGGGCTACACAGTGAGTTACAGGCCCAGCCTGGATTAGAGTTGTCCTTTCATTTCCTCCAGGATGTTGTGGGTCACCCCTGAGGAGGTCTACCTTTCTCCTCCGTGGGAGAGGCTGGAGGCAGACAGCTGCAGGTAGCGGCAGACACTGTGTTCTGTCTGTGGCCAGGCTGGGAAGGAAGCAGGACGGTTCCCTGCTTTATCTATTTATCTATTTATTTATACCAGAGCTGGGCAGGAGGGCAGGATGCAAGCCAGCAAGATACAAGAGAAAAACTCCGGACACAACTGCAGTGGGTGGGATGGGCAGATATTGTTTATTATACGTGGAAGGGTTATATTTATACAGAGGAGAGGCCAGGAGAATTAGGGGCATGGGGAGAGCAAGGGGATTGGTTAGGGCAGGGTGGTAAGTGGATAGGTGGGGGCAGGTAACCTGTGAATGCCTAATTTGCGTAAGTTGAGTGGCAGAAGTACTTGATTCTAGACATGAATTCGATGGTGATAGTTGCAGAGAAATTTGTCACCTGGAGCTGTCACCTATTGTCAGCCCTGCTGGGGTGAGAACGCAGGATTCACTCTGGCTTGCTTAGGGAGCCCGGAGGTTTAGGATTAATGGTGGAGGGTAAGAAGCTCCTACGGGATCTCAGTGCAGAGACTACCTGGGGCTTCAGCTTGCCTCAACTTCCCTTAACTCCATATCCTCCGTGCCCTTTTAGCAAAGTCCCACAAGAGTGAGACCACAGAAAACAAGAAAGTTACCAGAACTGTCTCTGAAAGAGACCAAAATGTGAGATATGAAAGTAGCCAAATGTGAATATATTAAAAGAACTAAAGAAAATGCTTATCTGAGAAGATAAGGAAGGTATGAATATAATACTTTATCACATAGAAAATACTAATGAGACAAAATGGTATAAAAAGAAATAAAAATAAAACTCTGAATTGGAAACTTATAATAAAAAAATTATAAAGTGCACTAGAGGAGTTTTAACAGATTTAAACTGACTTAGTCAGTGATCTTGCAGATGTTTGATAAAATATATGCAAGACAGAATTAGCTTCTTTGAAAATAAATTAATGGAGATTATGGAAGCCAAAGGACAGAGGAAACAGAATGAAGAAAGATGAACAGTCATAGAGGGTTGGGAATGTGGTTCATTTGGTAGAATGCTTGTTTAACGTGCACAAAGCCCCTAGGTTCAATCCTTAACACATCATAAAACAGGCATAACAGTACATGTCTGTAACCCCGGCACATGGGAGCTTTAAGGCAAGAGGATCAAAATGATTTCAAGGTCCTCTTTAGCTACATATTAAGCCTGAGGATAGCCTAGGCTACATGAGACTTGTCTCAAAAAGAAATAAAGGAAGGAAGAAAGAGAAAGAGGCTATCCTGGTCTACATATGATGTTCTAGGCCAACCTGAGCTGCAGAATGAGACTTGTCTCAATCAATAAACAAACAAACAAAACAACAAGCAAGATTAATAGGCAATCTCTTATAAAAAACAATAGAAGCCAAAGACAATTGTATAATATATCTAAACTCAAGAAAAAAAATCCATTATCCAAGAATTTTTCATGTGGACTGGGAGTGTAGCTCAGTTTGTAGAATGCTTGCTTAGCATACAGAAAACTCTGCTTCCAATCCCCAGCATCACATAAACCCAACATGGAGGCCAGCTGTCTCAAAAAAAGAGAGGAAATAAATTAAGTAAAGCTCTAATGAGATTTCTCAGTGGTTAAAGGCACTTGTTTGCAAAGCCTGCTGGCCTGGGTTTGATTCCCCAGTACACATATAAATCCAGATGCACAAAGTGGCACATGCACTGGAGTTCATTTTCACCAGCAAGAGGCCCTGGCATGCCCGCCTCTCTCAAATAAATAAAAAAAATGTTAAAAGTGAAAGTAAAATCAAAGCATACCTATATAAACAAATACAGAGAGAATTTGTTGCTAGTATACTTTACTAGAAATATTTAAAGACAATTCTTTAGACTGAAAGCAAATAAGCACAGATGCAAACTCAAATCCAAATAAAAAGAAAGAACATTGGTAAAAGCAATTATGTAATTATAAAAGACAGTATAGATTAATATTTTCTTCTATTAATTGAGTTAAACATAATTAATTTAAACAATATATATTGTTGTACTATTGGACCTATAAAGAAATGGTAGAAATATTCAGATATCTGAAAATAGTACCACCAGGCAGTGGGTGGGAGCAAATTGTAATGGAGCGTGGAAATGACTAGGTAGTAATTTGAACCTAGGAATATCTGAAGAAAAGCACAAATGGTAATAAGTAATAAATGTAACAGATTCTATAACTATATACTTTCTTTATTGCTATGACTTCTATAAAAGATATGAAGTTCTAAGACACCAGCATTGTAACATTGTAATAAACAGATATATATTTATGTAATTATCATAGCCTAAACACAGGAAGCGCCAAAACAAGACAAAATTTAGATGGTATATCCAGTTATGCAATAATAACATAAACTATGTGTGACTCAACCAACCTAATCAAAAGGTAAAAATTGTCAAACTAGATAAGAGAAACAAGATCCAGCTATATGATGCCCATAAGAAATACAGTTTTGATTCATAAATGCAAGCAGGTTGAGAGTGAAAGGATGGAAAAATATTTGGACAATACTCACAAGATAGAGTGGCTGTTCCAAAATTAGACAAAGTTTTCTATTTATAGTGGATACCCTGTATGATATATGCCTCATACCTCAATAAGAAAATGTTCTTTTTTAAAAAAGAGACTACATTAAAATGACTACATAAGAGAGTCATCTAACTGGCAAAGAGATTGTCTTCTCTGACACCCTCTGGAGATATGTCAACAGATGGAAAACAGACCTCTCAGAGAAGAAGCCAGGAGTCAAGGAGAGCAGCAGACTGGACAGTGGTAGAGATGTGACCAGGCAGTGGAATCAGGAATGAACTAAACAATGTGTCCTGTACCTAGAGTGGAGAGAGTGTGCAAATGGTGCCCAAAAGGACGTCAAAGTTTCTGTGAGCCAGCAATTCTCCATGCCTGCTGTCTTTACCCACTGTGAATGGCTGCATTTTCTGCAGTTCTTCTTCTGTCCATCCTGTCATTTTTGGTTTGCTTTGGAGTTCAAAGATGTCCAGGTCAAGCAGAGCTGCAGCTACACCTGATGAACACATGAGATGGAGCCAAGTGATGTCTTGATGACATTGCTGGGGTGACGGTGAGGCGGTGACTAGATTTTTTTCTACTGTGTGTTCATGAACCATTTGTGACCAAGAGGGATAACTTTGTTAGATGGTGTTTTTGTTTTGTAATCTCTCTCTGTCTTTCTCTGTCTCTCTCTGTCTTTCTGTCTCTCTCTGTCTCTCTGTCTTTCTCTCTGTCTCTCTCTTTCTGTTATAGGGTCACATGTATTCTAGGATAGCTTTGAGCTCACTATACAGCTAAGGATAACCTTGAACTTCAGAATACAAGCATCTGCCTTCACATCTACTTTATGTGTTCCTGGTATCGACTCCAGCCCTTGCCTTGACTAACTTTTGGCTTACCTTCATTCGTGGTACATGAGAAATTATAATGCACAAAACATTCAATCCAATTTGAAATGTGCTTATATGGCTTGGATCATTGATTTTTATTTTCATTTCTACCATCCACCATGGAAACAAGTGCTGACTAGCCACAGTCATAGAATAAGATATATATGGAGCCAGTCTAAATCCACAACTGTGGCCTGAGTTCCAGACACTCCAACTCACCTGTTGACTCATGAGCAAAATCTTGGTTTCTAATTTTAGCCAGTAAGACTTTTTCTGGTGGTGGGGTGATTAATAATATTATTTTAGTCCTGGTGGGAGCTCTGGGCCTGGTAATGCACCACATTCACTGAAGCCCTGGTTGGTCTCTTTGAACTTCCAGACCTTTGTCTTTGGCCCCAGGGGAACTTCCTCAGAAGCTTCACTCCTGCTCAGATAGATGTGTGTAGGGAGCCAAAGATGTAAACTCTGCACCAGCTGCTTTACCACTGACTAGAGTCGGCTAAGACCAGTCAGACCAAAAGATCAAGCTTTCTGACACAAAGACTGCCTACTTAACCAGTAAGCTATGGTGGAGGTTTCAGAAGAGGGATTATAAAAAGTGAGCTGTAAATTAGCAGAAGAAACAGTAATAAATGAGTAGTAATAAGAATAAAATATATTCACCATAGAGAGGAAGCACATTTTCCATACTCACCATAGATATCATTACATAGTCATATGAAGGGATTCAAGGAGTATGAAGCAAGAAGTACAGAAAGGAGTGATTCCTGAGGTGCATCAGTGGCTAAGAGTCATGCTAAAGGGTGATGGTAACTCCAAGATTTACCTGCTCTAACACAGCCTGTGACTTTGTGTCTCTCTCCCCTCTTCCCTTTGCCTCTTTATTCTCTTCCTTCCATTCCTTTTCCTCTCTGGTCTCATCTATTCTCCTCTTGTTTCCCCTGTCCTCTCCTCTGCTCCCTTCCCCTTACTTTCTTCTCTCTTCTTGAGACAGAGTCTTGTTGTGTGGCTCAGGTTGGTCTTCAACACATTATGTATTCCAGGATGCCTTTGAACTCACATTCCTCCTGTCTCTGCTTCCTGGCTGCTGGGATTACAGGTGTGTACCACCATGCCTGGCTCTCGTGATTAAAAAAAAAGAATTCTCATCTGCATCCAATTTTGTCTTTTTCCTTCTTTTTTTGGTGTGTGTGTGTGTGTGTGTGTGTGTGTGTGTGTGTGTGTGTGTGTGCTATGTGAGAGTGTGGGCAAGAGGAGCCCTGGCACACTTGTGGACATTAGAGGACACCATTGCCTTTCACCTTGTTTGAGGCAGAGACTGGTTGTTCACATCTGTACCCACCAGGACAGCTGGTCCACCTCCCTTCTCCCTCAGGTGCACTGCGATTCTGGATGCTCGTGCTCTAGCATGCAGCTATGTGTGAGCTCTGGGGAATCTGAACTCAAGTACTCATGCTTCAGCCCCAGCCCTTCCTTATCATCTTTCTTAAAAATAAATTGCAAAGTTGTACAAGGTTATAAATCCTGAAGCCAAGGCAAGCTACTTTTAGTGACGAGGGGACAGTCTGGAGGTGCCAGTGACACTATGAAGTGATTGCCAGTGAAGCTGCCCTGGAGATGGTAGTGTGGTGGGGTGGAGCACATTCATGTCCTTGCTGTCATAGCCTCAGTTTTGGGGGAGTGCTTGACTTCTGAACCAGTAAATTCCTTTTATTATTTAAGCAAATGTGATTTGTGAGGACCACTTGCAACAAAATGTGGCCTAATGTAAATAGTATAATATAATGGATATAAAATGCAATTTTAAAAAATATCATTCATTCTTTTCGTTATTTCTAGATCCTATTCTGTCCTAGTTCAGACACTCATTATTTCCTATCTAAATTATGAAAATTGTATTACTGCTTTCAAAACTCAGTTTCTAAGCCTCCATTTCCTGATCATAAAAATCGTAGCAAGAGTCTTTCTCTGAGCTGGAGAGATGGCTTAGGGGTTAATGCATTTGCCTGCAAAGCAGAAGGACCCAAGTTTGATTCCTCAGTACTCATGTAAAGCCAGATGCACAAGGTGGTGCATGTGTCTCGAGTTCATTTGCAGTGGTTGGAAGCCCTGAAATGCCAGTCTCTCTCTCTCTCTCTCTCTCTCTCTCTCTCTGTATCTGCCTCTTTTTCTCTCTCTCACTCTCTCTCAAATAAATAAATATTTAAAAAAGAGTCTTCTCACATAGCTATTGTGATGATTATATCAGATTAGGGACATATTTCCCACCACATGGAAAATGCTCAGAAACTCTTCTACAGTTCCAAATTATTCTCCTGTTAGTTCAAATGCCTTATTCTTTTCCTGTCTGATCATGACTCCCTTCTTCACTGAGTAAAGATGAAATTCCTTTGCATGAGTTTTCAGGTCCTATGCACTGCTTTGGTTTGGATCTGAAATGTCCTCCAAAAGCTTATGTGTAACAGGCTTCATATCCAATGTAGCAGTGTTTAGAGAGGCCTTTGAGAAGTGATAAGATCATGAGGGCTCTGTTCTTTTTTTTCTTTGTTATCCATAATTATATACATTAAGTGAGCAAATCTTGTGATGGTAGCCCCATTGCCCTGCTCCCCATCCCCAACCCACTGGGGACCCTCCTTGTGGGTTTACTGGATCAGTCCATGGGGTAGGGGGTTATAAATAGCACAGGAGGTAACCAGGTTCCCCCACTTTGTGTGTTGTTGGTAAAGTGGGCAATGTCTGTGGATATTCTCCCCACCATGGCTCTTACAATCTTTCCACCCTCTCTTCCACTCATTTGAGGCCTCTGATCTTATCAATGGATTAATCCATTGATGGAGTCATGGCTTAATGGTCTGTTGTAAACGATGGGGCTTTAAGAGGTGGGGCATAGTTGGGAGAAGTAGGACATTTGGGACATGCTAGAATATGACATGTTTATTTTGGTTGGAGTAGAACCATGGGTGTGTGATAAAACACTAAACAAGTAAATACCTGAGTAAGAAGAGCTCAGAATATTGAGGAAATAAAGTTGGGGGAGGTGTGATAGAGGAGAGCATTAGGAATGATGGGGTTAGGTTGTTCAGGGATTGAATAATTGTCAGGTGGCTGAGGCTCATGTCCTTGACAGTGGCTGTGCTCCTCTGAGGTAGGACACTGGCATTGCTTTGGGTGATGCACTGTGTCCAGTATGAGATGTGATTTTACCCAAAAGGACACTAAAAGGTTTGTACCTTAAAGTGAAAGCATCTAGCATTCTGTGGGATCCGAGAAAAGTCTAAATGAAATGTGATACTCAATACTCACTATATGCTAGGCTTTCTCTTCTCTTGCGATTTTCCCACCTCTGAAATACTTTGTAGATGAAAAAAAAAAAAAAAACAAGAAGCAAAACACTTAAAATCCCATCATAGAAAACACGTGTTTATATTTTCTCCTATAGCATTTTCTGTTTTGACAATGATCTTGATAATGTGTAAATTCCATTTTTATTTCTTAGTTTTTCTCTGCCCCATTTATTTCCATCATTGTGGCAAATATGTGCTTTGTCTTTTCCCAAGTTGGTTATTGGAAATTGGCATCTAGCTTATATGTTATCCACACTAAGGGCAGTAGTAGGAACCATAAGCCTAACAGGCTTGATTTACCTTACAGATAATAGGTTTAATAATAGATGAATCAGGTGGTACTGTGTAATAAATTATCGATGGTAGGTATTATCACTTAAAGCCTGAGTAATAAAATAATTTTTTTCTTAGTTAAGGCTCTAGCTTCTTTGAGAAATAACCTTATACTAAGTAACAAGGCAATTTCTTATTAAAATCAGGGGCAATATTTTTTTCTAAATTTTGTTCAGACAAGAATTTGAATTCTTAAAAATGTCTTAGCTTACTACTATTTTTATTTCTTCCTGAAATCATTGGAATTTCAGAATCAGTTTGGGTGGACAAGTTATAAATACTCATGAATCCACACAACATTAATACAGTGCATTTCAGCACCAATTAGTTTACCCATATAAGTTATGGTGATCTGCTTGCTTCAGTTTCTAGGATTTTACCTTTTCATCATGTCTAGAATTTGCTTTTGAGACATTTTTTGAGAGTAATTCTCTGCACAGGATTTGTGTTTTTGTACAAAATGCTAACATGTGATTATTAGAAGTTTAAAAATAAGTTTTTGGAAATTGCTCGCCTCCCGGCTCAGCTAATTGATCATCTCTGCTAAGTGGATGTGGAAACAATTTAATGAAGGTAATTTACCACAGGTTTTAGCAAAAAAAAATATATATATATAAATTTGATTCTGGAGCATCACAAATTACAGAATCTTGGAAATGAAAAGGACACAGAAAGGTCATCTTCCTTGTCCTTCTTCATCCAGACAGGTTTGTCCTGCTCATTACAGCTGTGTGAGAATCAATCCTAATTGTGCAGGCATCCTGGAAAGAAGATCTCACAAGCTCTCTCGTTATTGCTAATGTGAAGCATCCATCATATATGGAAAATTTGTCTAAAGGACACTTAATTTCCTCACATTGAAGTTTATTCCCATTTCTTCTAAATGAGTCTTCTTTGATGGCCACAAAAGATGTCTGTTAACCAACCACTTTAGAGAGACCGGATTGAAGAACATATCAGGGCCTGTAGAACTATTAAAACAGTGACTGGTATATAATGGGCTCTAAAAGTCCTTCAGCTGCCATAGTAATAGTCATCACTGTCATTATTACCGAAGGAGACATCAAGTTCTTGGTCTACATGTTGACAAAGGAACATTAAATACCTTTGGGATTAACAGCTCTTAGTGCCTGAGTGTTGACTGAAGTCTTGTCGCCTAAGGCTGTATCTTGGGTCAGTGGAAAAACATGCATGACTAGTAGGTGTCATGGGTGAGTGCAGGGGACATGGAAGGCATGGTGCACATAGGTAGACTTTTACCATACCCATACCGTTGCCTGTAAACTCTTTGAGGGCATGAACCTCATCTTACTAGTCTTTGGTCTATAGTTCTTAGAGAAAGTATACAACACAGAAAGATTATAAGATGAATTCAGTAATTGCATGTTGATTATTTTAAGGATCACTTGACAAAACATTTATAAGTTATCATATGAATGTTACCCCTTTCTTCCAGTAGAGTATATTTAAATATATACATATATATAATGTATTTAAATACATAAATAAATTTATTAAAAGGCTGTCCTTGAACATATTGTTGTTTCTCAGTCAATCTTTTCCTTTTCAACCTTTTTCATTCCATTCATTTGACCAGAGAGGTCACTCTAGTTCTCCTTTGAAGAAGGTCCAAGTTCATCCGGCTATTTGTGAGTTACTCAGGTCAGAAGTACAGATGTTCTGTATTTTGAAACTTACCTTGAATATTATGATAACTTCTGATATTTCATGCTCCATACTCTAGCTACCCGACATCAGTGACTTCTTATGTGAGGAATGACAAAACTCAGTCATGGAAGGAGGCATAACGTTTCAGCCAATTGGAGGCCTTGAGCCCCCTTCCCAGTGAACTTCTAAAACCCTGGATGTTGATAAACTTCAGCTCAAAGAAGACTTTAGAGAGGTGAGAAGGGTTGAAAAAAGATGCCCTGGGTTGAAGTGAGGAATGTGCTCAGCCTTGGCTTGAACAGCCTGCTATTCCACAGCCATCTGAGTCACACTGTTAAACCCATCTGTTTACAGGAGGTTGAATATGGGAGAAGGTGGAGAAGGGAGGAAAAAATCTTTTTATAGCTCTCTTAGAGTAATGGCATGCTATTATCCCCCTCCCACATCCATCTTTTTTGTTGCCCAAATCATGCCCTGTACAATTTATTTTCTAAGGCTGAGGAAAGCGGATGAATAGGGTGGGCTGGAGTAGAGAGACAGAGCCATACCTTGGGGTGAAATTTTTGCATTCAACAAGGTTGACAGGAGGAAGATCTGCTTTTGTTCCATTTCTCAGGTTAGGTGGAGTTCTAGGAATGGCTTCTCCCACTTGTTTCCTCTCTTAGTCTGTTTTTTTTTTCTTCCCTGAATTTTCAAGAAGGAGATTTCAGAAGATGAGTGTGGTGGATAGAACAGAAAAGTTTATTTGGGAGATGTATCTTTCCTTGCTACCACATCATTCTTCCTGGAGGCTACTTACCCTCTGGGATGATTGGACTCTCCTACCCAACCTTTTGGGTAGATTTAATGTTCTGGGGGTGGTACTGTGAGACCTAAGGTATGTGGGTGCTGTGGGCTTTGGGGAAACTCATCTTTCTTCTATGATTTTGGACCCTGAGCACTAGCCCAGAGCAGATCTCTTGCAGGTTGACTAAGAGGTATTCATTCAGCTTCCTGCTTAATTCTGAATCACTCACAGCCCTAATCTCTTATGTCCTTAAAAATACATCTATAGTGTTTTCCCTCTTCTAAATGGAAACTATGGTGGCTTTCATTCATGAATTCTGTTCCTTCTCATTTTAGAAAGATGTGTGGTGCTGTCTGAGTAGACAGATAGAGGAGCAAAGGAGCAGTGTCAAGTTCAATGCTCCATTCCCTCTGTCACTAAGCAGAAATGGGCTTAGAGTGGCCAAACCACTTGCAGTCACATTTTTGTTGGGGCACAAAAATCACTGGCAATATTTTACTTAACATTTAAAAGCCATTTGATTAATTTGATATGGGCAAGTGTCTTTGGCAACAAGAACAGGGGAATTTTTCTGTAGACAGATACAGTTTCTCAGTTGGTACCATCAGTGAAACAGTGAGACAATTAAGCAATGATGTTTAAGGTAAACATTGAAATGTATTTTCAAAATTCTCTATTAAAAAACAGACTAAAGTACTTTGATTCGATGGAAAGGTGGCATAATAAAGCAAAATACAGCATTGCCTCAGTGGTCAGGTGCCCAAATGCACCTAATGCTTGTGATCAGATCTTGGCTTTCCTAGCTATTTGACCTAATTAGACAAGCTATCTAACTTCTCTGTGCCTTGGCTACCTTGCTTGTAAAATTGGGGTGACTATAATACTAGTAGTATTAGGATTAAAGATTAAATGAAAAAATACATGTTAAGAGTTTCCTAAATATGTAGACAAGCTTCTTTTTTAATCTAATGACCTGCTAACCTCTTGCCTTGGAATGTCTTACTTAATGGGAAGTTGGGCAGGATTGGTTACATAATATATGGGTCCTAATACCAAATAAAAATATGACATCAAAAATGACTCAGAGCATCCCATTCAGTGCTGGGCTTTCTGAATAGCTGCACTCTTGTGCATTTTTATGTAGGTCACACAGCCAAGCAGCTGGCATGGGGGTCAGGCATTAAGGCTCTGTTATTTACAAGGACTGTCCTGAATTGGCTGTAGGAATGGAAGTGGGAGACTCTCTTCTTCATTCCAGACTTAACAGGGTTTTAATTGGATTTTTGAAAAAGTGAATCAAGTGCTGTGTGTCTGTCAGCTATTTAAAAGGATCCCTTTGTAAAGGAGAGCATAGTTTTTATTATATTAGACTAGTAAAAGATCTGCTTTTCTTACTCCCCCTTCACTGGTCTCCCAAGACCTGCCAGTTTTTTTTTTCTATGCTTCTTCCAAAAGCCACTTGCCTAAAGAGTCAGCAATGTCCAGTAACCATAGGTTGTTGGTGGCTTGATATTAAAGTGCTTCAGGAAGAGAACCGAAGTGACACAGATAATTCATTTACACATTTATTTTCTATCTCACTTATGCTACCAGACTGAAATGGAGAACAATGCCAACAATTTCATAGACATTTTGACATAAAGTAAACAAACATTTGGATGTTGAACAATTGTACAGACTACTACATGCACAGAAGTATGCTGATTGATTCAGGATTATTGAGTCGATCAGCAAAACTATAAATACAAAATCACGTTTTCATTGTATGGAGGAAAAATGCAGCAGATGTGGGGACACCGATACAAACACCATCAGATGGAAAAGAAAGGCATTGTATTAACAGTGCAGGATGGACAGCCAAACAAACACAGGTATGTTAAATCACATCCTCTTGACAAAACTGAAATCAAACTCTTTAGTTTGCAAATATAAAGAACTAAAGCATATGGAGGCAGATGAATGGGACTAGACAAGATGTAACCACTTACGAATACGCTTCTATGAAGACCCTGCATTAGAGGTCAACATAGTGTAAGATGGAAGGCTGATGCTATTGTGTGTGTAGATGAGATAGAACAGCTCAACTGGGAAATCTTGAAAAGAGAACGAAATACTGATTGTGCTTCTTTTTCCCTGCAGCATTCGGAGCCTTCATAGCCTAGTATGAAAACCCTATAAGACACTGACATTAATGAATGAGGCAGCATGCAACTGTACCTCCACACCTAACGCCCTGGAGAGTTCTGAAATATGAAGTTGTTTTACTTAACGTACATGTATGTAGCCATTTTAAGAACTAATTTCTGAAATGTTACTCCTTAGGTTTTAAAAAATAGTTTTGACTATTTTTAATCTGGAAGATGCTAAGGACTTAATAAAACAATTAAAATTCTTATGAGAGAAAAAGAACAGGTTATATATTAGTGTGTTCTATAGAGAAATCGCCCAGATTTATCCCCCAAAGGCATTTTGTACACATTAATTGCTGATCATACTGAATAAGTTCACCCTAAGTTTTCAGAAAATTAACATTAATCTTTATTGTTCTGACATTTAACAGCAAGCTCATAATTGCTTATAATTCTACCCTTAAATTTTGAATTAATAAGTTTTGGAAGTTAGACAATTTAAAAAACATATAACTTTAGTAAACCAAAACAAAGACTGAGCAGTCGATAATGAAGGATCCCCTCCTGATCCCGAGCACACACATGCATGTGCAGGTGTTCATGTGAGCACACACACCTCCTTAAAGCCAACTGACTTTCTGAAAGTATACACTACACATTTCAGCTTCCCATTTAGGAAAAGTTTTCCTTTCTCTATTAGTTCCACTTATTTTTTTCTTATTCCTCGTTCCCTTTCTCCTTCTCTGTATTTCTTCCTTCCTGTCTTTCCTATATATACATATATATATATGAAATATATTCCTATATATATATCCTATATTTCCTATATATAACATATATGTACATATATATGATATATATAGGAAATATATATATATATAGGAAATATATTCCTATATATATCCTATATTTTCTATATATATATATATAACATATATGTATATATATGTTACTTTTGTGGGTGTCCAACTCTTTTAGTATGCTGGGTTTGAGTCCAGGGCCTTGTACATGCTGACAAGTACTCTTTGGCTAAGTTAACTCCCCAACCCCAAATCTAACCTTTGGACACCAAAATAAATATTAAATATTTTGGAATCCTGGACTACAGTAGGTGGATCACTTCTCTGCAATGTACAGTCTTTGACTAGCTAGTTGAAACAGCTAAAGTCAGACAGGTAAAAGTTCACCACTCCTTTTATTTAACTACTCAGGCAAGCCTACTTTGGCAACAGAAGGGGCTTAGATGGGAAAATCAGTAGGTATTTCTCTTTAGTTTGTTAGTAACACTTTTAAACTGAATTACTTGATACATAGTTTGACTATGTAGATATGACACAGAAACTTTTATTACAAGCCTGAAAACAGTTAAAAACACTACTTCAGTATTTATGATGAAGAATGCAGAGACTGAAATGATTTGCACAGTGAGCCATTTTAGCTAACAGTTATTGCACTGCGTCAGACTGTTTTGGATTAGATGCCGACTAAGCAGTTTACAGTCATGATTGTACCATGGTTTATGTACATGACATCATAGGTGAGGTGCTAGCAGAGTAAGATGGGACGGTCACAATGGCAGCTCTTAAACGCAGCAGACACAGGACAGTCAACACTGAGTTTTTCTATAAACTACACAGAGACATAAATACATTTAGTGAGCTGGTTGGGCAGCATACTGCTTTATCCGAATACTATTTAATAAACTAGGAACTTTATTTTCTGAGAAAACAGAGGAATACAGTATCCATTAGGCGATAACTAAATAGTAATAAGATCTAAACTGTCATGCAATCATGATTTAGAACATGAAATTACTTTTTAGCATCATAAAAATTGAAAGTCCAAACTCAGTAATGTGTTATACTAAAGTTTTCATGAAATGACTAGGCAACCTTCCCAAAGAGCCACCACTCTTTATCCCCCAGACCCCAGCCAACCAAACTCCCCCCAAATCAATCAAAGCAAAGATCTCATTAAAATTATAGTATTATTTTCAGTTTACAAACGATGGCTCCTAGATCCTCCGAAGATGAAATATTAATGTAGTTTGGAAGTTCCTTTGTAGTTCAATGGAAGAATTCCCCAATCATTTTGTCTTTAATATGAGAGTCACTGCCCACTCTGGTTCCACAGTGCCCACCTTGTTTTGGCTGGAGGCACTAGTTAGTGTTAGACAGAATAAGGACTGACTGAACAATACGGTGGGCTGGATGTAGTCCTTGGTCATCACCCATCATCATGGTATGTGATAGGCTCCATCTAACTTTCACAGTCTGACACTTTAAAGACATTGAAGTGAAAATTAGCCTCCCTCAATATTACCTTCCTTGGTCAATAAGATTAATGTGGAAACAAACTAAAACTAAAAGTATTTGATGAAATTTATACTGACAATAATCTGTACTTTAGACTTTGAAATAAAAGAGAAAGAGAGAGAAATTTGTTTAACACCAAAGCTTTTATACTCATAATGTAGTTTATTCTGGCAAATAGCCAATTAGGGTAAATCTGGAACCACATCGGTTATGAATTACTTTGTGAAATATATCCATAGGTTTATAAATATCTAAAACAAGAAGGTGGACTTATGTTAAGTATTCTTAGAATGATTTCATATGCTTAAATATATAGTAATAGGAAGATGTAAAAGAATTCAAATAAATAATATATCTAAAGAGCTGTGGGAAGCTATTTTCCTCTAAAGAAATTGGTATTTGTCTACTAAACACTAAAAATTTAAGGCAATTAGGTAAAAAAAATGTACTACTAGTTTCCATAACATGTTATTTGTTAAAATATGTCAATCTCTCTTGAAAGTCACATTAAAGTAGACATATATTTATATAGCTTAGCAAATAAAATGCCTTCTATTTTACATAATAGTGGAGTCTTTTAAAACATAGTATATTCTTTGTTCAGGAATCTACAGAAGATTTGAGAAGACTGTATTTAGAACACAAAAATAAGTTGAATGTCTTTAAAATAATTCTTATTTTTAAATAAATACCTTCAATTTGTCAGGCACTGTGCTAAGTGGTTTCCTACATTCCATTCATTTAAGTTATAGTCTTTAAAAATCTACACATTTATAATAAAATAAGTAATATTAACTTCACATGGTTTCCTAAAGATACTTTTACATAAAAGAATTTTTAAAAATTCCAATCCAAATATGAATTGTTGCTAATTAGTTATACAACAAAGTATAATTTTTCAATATGGCTTTCTCTCCACCCCTAATATATTTTGTTAAAGTTTTGTTTGAATGGCTATTATAATTTTGGCCCCAAACCATATAAAAACTCACCAGGATATCAGTTTTCCCTGATTAAATGTCTATTACTACAGAAAATGAAAAGGGTGATATTGATATTTTCCTTTTGGTATATTGCCTTAAAAACAGATATACTCATTGGTTACATGTACATTTATTGGAAACTTTGCATTTAGGATTGTGACTTGGGATAAATTAGAGATAGGACCTTTTCCATCTTTCTCATCAACTCAGCTTTTCCTTTGAAAGGTAAGCATTTAGAAAAGACTAGAAAATGCTGTGTTGAGTAGTTGAGCACAGGCTCAGTATGGATGAAGCCCTGGGTTTGGTCTCCAGTATCACCAGACAAACTACTTTTTAGGAAAATATTATGTCACTATTTTATTGGCTAGATATTTCACTATACTACATTGAGACAATGTTCGTTAGGCCTCTGTATGTCTTCTGACCTGGACATCCTTCTTTGGCTTTGGGCTTCAAGTTGATAAATGGTGCTTTTGAGCCTGTTTTTGATTTTGTACCTATATACTCTCTAAGTAGGCAGGCCATATGGAAGGATTGCTTGTATACATTACGAACAGGAAAGTGATGAACAAGTCCAGTGAGCAGGATCAGAGATGTGGTCACAAGACTCTTCACACCAGGGTGGTAAAACTTGACCAAAAAAAAGAAAGAAAGAAAGAAAGAAAGAAAAGAAAAGAAAAAAGAAAAAAAAAGGCAGAAGGAAATGAGAAGGCCACATCTACAAATAGTTGCTATTATACGCCAATAGGTTGGCTAATATTCTCCTTTGACTAATTTCTTCCATTTATTCTCACTTTATCAAATAAAACATAATAAGCAAACAACATGAACAACAGTATAAAACAAAATATTTCAGTTGAAAGCAAGGTGCTAAAAGCATGTATGTAGTTATTATATAGTTATTTAAAGGCTATTAAAATGCTTCAGTGTGCTAATGGTGCCACATATCTGCTCAATAAAAAAATTTTATACATTCAAATTTGAATTTTTATTGTTTATGTCTCTTTAAAATTGCATAAGTTTGTAACTTGGCTATTGTGTGATAAACCTAGTGTTTTGTAAATTGCACATTTTCCCTTTTCTTTCTTTGGCTTTAAACTAAATAAGAATTTTCCTGATTCTTTACTGAAAATTTCATAGTTTAATTAATTGCTTCTGGCATTGCTTTCCTGTTGAATAAGTAATTTAGGTAATTTTAGGACTGTTGCTCTTTTGTGTTTATGTTTTCATTATAAGAATACTCCTAATTTCAATTCAGTGTTTTCATTTGTGTATAGTTTAAAGGTTAAAAACATAGCCTAAGCCATATGCTGCAAATAAGAATGTTAGAAAGATCTTGCTTTAAAGATGGATCAGCAGTCTTACAGTAATTCACTTTCTGGCCAGCACCCATTGATGTCTCAGGGAGTGTTTCAGGCTCTGCTTGCCATCTTCAAGTTGAGTACAACCTGAATAGTAGCTTTTGAGTGAATCAACGGATAGCTTCATCTTGGAAGGTCCATGACTCTTAACCATTTTTTAGTTCTTATATAGCTTCCACAAGTAGCACAGGAACAAAGTGACATGCTCTAGGTAGCCAAAGCAAAGACTTGGGGGACTGCTTAAAATTTAGCTAAACTTATGGCTTTGTTTGGTTTTATGGAAAGCAGGTAGGGGTGCCCGGAAAGTATAGTGCAGAAGGTAGCAAGAGGTTGGTCAGACAAAAGGGAACAGGAAAAAGGCAACTTTCCATTGAAAAAAGTCTGTCTTGTTTTCTAACTATTTTACAGGGGATTCCTTTCTTGGCAGTCCCACGGTCTCTGGACTGCTCACCAGTGAGAAGAGGGAGCAGGATGGGGTATTCTGAAGCCCTCCTGAACCTACACCTCCTCTGTTTCCCTGGGTCTTCTTTCTGTTTTGACGATTTGGTGTGCCATCCCAAGTCTATTTCAGGTTGAAATGCAAAAATTAATAAAAGATAAACTACCAGTTATGCCTCTGTTAGCATTATCTGCAGTAGATAAGCTACACTCAGGTTAGCACTCAGCTTTCACCAAACTAATGAGTTGTGGTAGCTTCAAACACAGGCTAGGATTTATATATATATATATATATATATATATATATATCAAACACAACAGTTAAAATGATCATTTCATAGGGTTTGAGGCATAAATATCATGAATTTAAGATCAGCCTGGGCTACCTAGAGAGAGACCCTGCCTGAAAAAAAGGCATTTGAAAAAAAGAAAAAGAAAAAGAAAAAAAAGGCATTTGAAACATAACATTTTGTTGGCCCTCATTCTCGCTCTTCCTTTCTTTCTTGATTTGTTTGTGAGACAGTCTCATTAGTCTTAGATGAGTTCAAATACATTCTCCTCCTGAACAAGCCTCCCAAGTGCTAGTAGGATTAAAAGCATATGCCACACTTTTCATTTTTCTTTTGTTTTTGAGTAAGACATTTCAGTGACAAAATATCTCATGCATTTTCAAATCTCCATGGACCTAGTGAACAAATCTCATGAGTCAAGCTAAGCAAATTTGGAATATTGAAATTTTAATATAAGAAATTTAGATCACTAAGAGAGACTAATTGTTAGAATATTGCCATTAATTGAAGACAGAAAAAAACATTTTATCTTTACTCTTGAAATATAAAAAATTTAATATTTTTAGTAGCATTCAATTTTCCTCTAATTATTTGTGCTAGACTATTATTAGCTATTTTCACAAGCAATATATCTAATGGAACTTTGTTGTTGTTTTGGTGCTAGGAATTATACTCAGGGCCTCATGTATGCTAAGCAAATGCTCTACCACTGAGATATCCTGAAATATAATTATTAATTATTATAGATTAATTATTTTAGGGTACCTCAGATAAGAAGAAAAGACACTCTATAGCCTTGCTCAATCAGATCAACAATTTGTTATTTCAAGCATGGAAACTATATTATGATTTGATCATAATTATACACTGGGCTTTATACCATCCATTTCCTAGAAAATATGTTCTTTGGAAAAGTAATATAAATTGTTTCTATCATATGCTTCCCTGGTTTGACTATTGAGTGATTTTTTTCATCCTCAAAGGTGAATTTTTCAGCAACTCTAAGTGTTCCTCAGCTTAAAGCTCCAGGATGCCGAGAGTTGTAGCCTTCCTCCAAGTTACTGTGTTGGTGTAGACTAGAGAGATGCCCTGCTGTAGTACCTGCTGGGTGAGCAAATAGTGCAATGGTGATCAAATTCAACTAGACAATATTTTTGAGCTTAGGTTAGAAGTGTTTCTAAAGTCCTATTTGCTTTGGTTTCCGAAGATCAAGTGGCTTCCTGCAGCCCTCTGACTCGTGTGTATTACATCATAAATAATGGATTCTTCTCTTTAGCCAAGAGATGTGTATTTTATGATCAGAATTCTTAATTAGTAGACTTATGTGCTGAACTTGTTACATTCTCAGATCACTTCCATTTCACACGTATTCCTGCCATTTAAAGCAAACCTCATATCCTCAATACAGCTCTCCTTTTATTTACTTAATTTCAGAAAATAATAGATAAAACTAATTAAACGCACTTTGCAGTGGCATATTGGAATGTCAGACATGAAGCCAGATGACAAATCTGAGGTCAGGGTCCACTATTCATCAGTGACCTGTGTGAAGTGGAGTGAAGAACAAACCTCTGTTGTCCTTCTTAGTCGTTCTGAAGGCTGTTGTGAGAGAAGAAACTATCTGCGCTAGATTCATTCATAAGGCTTTCCCCCCTATTTTGCACATATCCGGAGAAAGCCACTGAATTGTGAACTTTGCTTGACCAGTGTCTCCAGGAAGGTGAGTGTTAGGAAATTCCTGGGATTCCTCAGGAAATTCCTTGTTCCTCATCTGATTCCTTCAGGTAGTGCTCCATCCCATGCTTGCTTCAGAGCCGAGGCCTGTGCCAGGGAAAGCAGTTTTGGTGAAAATGTATAGAGACTATTTAAGTCAATTTCAGGGACCCAGTAAGTGTATCACTCCTTATATGTGTGGATCTACTGGAGACATGCATTGATACCCCATCGCTTCCTTTCTTTGCCTTTTCTTTTTTCCCTGTGATGGACATTGAATCCAGGGTCTCTTGCATGCTAGGCAAGCACTCTGCTGCTGAGTTACATTCTAGGATGCAGTGCCTACATTTCTATGCTCTTATGTTTAGACTCATCTTTGGGATAAAGCAATTGTGTAGCAATTTGCACTGGTTTTGAAGAGAGCCAGGAGACCCAGATTAGCCATTACTGGGGCTGTGTTATTTTGAGGTCATTCAAATCATCTTTGTCATTTATATTTATTCCTGGTCAATGAGCTAGCTAACAGCAGAAACTCACTCAGCAGCAGAAACTTCCAATAGCCCCTTCAAAGCAGTCCTTCCAGAACTTGGGGTGCATCTTCCAGGGGGTACAAAAGAGGTATGTGAAGTCACAAGAGTCTTAAGTTTTACTAGTTGGTGAGTAACATAGAAAGCATCCTTTAAAAATAGTGAAACAGATAAATCATGGAATGAAATGCAGCATTGATACGAATGTTTAATGTAAAACATAAGATTCCAAAAGAACTGTGTGCTTGGTAGGTTTATTTCCAGGTCTTTCCAGCATATGTGTTCATTCTCTGTGTTTGGTGCAGTTCTTTGAAAAGGTTTAAGAGGTGCTATCCTGTACAGATGCATACTGGGAGCCTTTGGTCCCCCGCTACCTCCTTGTGAAATACCAAAGTCCAAGTCAAAAAATTTTTTTTCGAGAATTTTCTTTTCCTTTTCCCTCCTAGTTTAAAACTTTTGGCCCAGAGGAATTAAGGAGAATTGAAGAATAAGATTTCTATGGGAAGTTTTTGAAAATTCTTTGAGAACATAAAAACAAAACAAAAACCTTTTCCAAACAAACCCTTAGAATGAAGGGGAAAAAGTATTAGGGAAAAGTTTTCTAAGGGAAACAGAGATTCCTGAACTGAGGAAAGGACCTGCTAGTCAGCGTTCTGCAGCAGGGGTCTCAGTAGAAGGCCTGACACACACAGGAAAAGCTGAGTATTAGTCAGATGTCAGGGCAGTAAGTCCACTTATTCAGCCGGATGAATTAAAAAAAATAGATTCATCAGTAAGTGACATTAGAAAATAACTGCTTCATGAGGCTATGTAAAGAAAATGTTTTCATAACTTATTTGCTATCCATCTAACAGCATATATATATATGTGTATATATATATATATGCCTGTTTGACTTTGGAAAACTATATATAGAAAATTCAAATACTCTAGATTTACAAAAACGGATCACCATTTAGTCTTAGACACTAAAATACATATGAGTAATATAAATATCCATGATTAATGACTATAAACTCTTAAAGGTTATGTTTTGAAACAAACATGAAAACCATTAAGAAATTCTAAGCACAGTGAACAAAAAAGACATGTTTTAAATTCTTTTTTTTTTTAGCAGAAAGACTGCTTAGATTGTCTCTAAGACCAAAACTTGGTATCTTATCTGAGATATAATGACCAGATTAGGTTAATAAATAAATGGTAAAGCCTTAAATTAGATTCTAAATATTTGGGCATTATTTTCCACATGCTTTTTTTCTTTTACATATAGAATAAACTTTTGATTGTTTTAAAATAATAAGTTCTGATTTTAAAATTTTTCATAACAGTTTTTCTATTTCCCTGAACTGTATACACACAAGTACGGCATATATTTTGCTGGGGCAGAACCTGAACATCCCTGGGAGAGTAAGCAGTCATTTATTTGAAATCTTAAGGGAGCTTAGAAATAATTTGATCTTGGTTTTTGTTTGGACAAAACAGGTCAAAGGGGGTGCAGAGGCCTCTCCAGCTTCACACATCTGATAGTGGCTCATCTGCAACCAGAGACTTGGTTCCTTAAAGCAGGATGGATTCAAACCTCTTGGGTTCCAGGCTGACTTCACCAACAAGTAATCTCCAGCCAGTCATTTCGTGTTCTCAGGAGGAAGTGCACAAAATGACCTTCAACAAGGACAATTCTTCGGACTTCTGGAGGGTTTGGGTTAGAAACTTGTATTTAATTATTGACAATAATGATATTTAAAAAATAAAAAATTTCCATTTCCAGTTGCTGTGTTTTCTGAGGGTGCTACTGTCACCTGTGTCTTAGGGCAGAATTCACATTCTGCAAAAAGAACAGCTTCGTTCTAGAAATGACACTGTTTCCCATGGCCCACTTCATGCTGGGAAATGTGGAGTGACCCATTCCCACCTTTGGGTCTCAGCATAGTAACTCATGTTGGAACCAGCTCTATTTTTGGTAGGGTGGCAGTTCCATTTAAAATGGCTGTTTTTTTTTTTTTTTTTTTTTTTTTTAGTTTGTTAAAAATCACTTTCTGGAATTTCCATTTTGGCACACGTACCTTCTTGTTGCTAGATTTTACTTATTTGTATGGTGAATACAAGAGGAAAATACATAGTCAATAACCAAAGTATGCTTTTTTAAAAAAGAAGTCATTGCCAAATGTGGAGTGCCAATTGTTTTAAAAGCTTTGCTGTATGAATATAACCTTTTGTATATGTTCATGTTTATTAAAAATGAATTTTTGTGATAGGCTGTGAACTGATATATAATTTATTGCCAAAATTTCAGGCTTAAACTCCAAATGTTGCACTATCTGGTCATTGAATCTCACCATAGTTCCATGATTTATAAATAATATCACAAATGCAACAATTAAGCAAAAGCGAAAAAATGGCATCCTATGAATGATATCACAAATAAATAAAAATACTGTATTCCTTTAACAAATATACTTCTAAGAGCTTTAGGACACAAAGCAACATACAGAAGATGGTTTAAGAAGAGGTTGCAATTTTGCAACAGGAAGTCTGTAAGCTCCTCCAGGCAGTAGCTGTGAAGGAAATACCTGTGTCTCAGAAACTTGTTTCCGTGTGTTCTTGACACTTTTGCATCCAGGCCCAGTTATTTACAAAGTTATGCATTTTGCAAGCTCAAAGCACCTTACTCTTCTTCATAATTATGAATGCATGCAACGACATTTCATCCTTTCATGTGCAAATTCTAAAATTCATTGCAACATAAAAGTTAAAACTTGAAAATTTGCCTGTAATTTGAAATGAAAGGATCAAAAATGTCAGACATTGCCGAGTACTGGTTCCTAATAGAGCTCTCTTTATTCGTTCACTGTCCATCAGTTGGTTTTGTTACAAAATGCAGTCTTGACTCTATTTAAACAGTACGTAACTAAACTGTTCATGCCATGCAAAAGTAACATTTTATGCATTTTTTGGGGAGGGGCTTCCCATAGTTAAGTTCACAGGCATTATTAATCGCATTTTTAAGAAACAAGTTTTATTATTATTATTATTGCTTTTGTAAGTAGTCACATGCTGGTTTCACGTGTAGGACAGTGACCTGTGTCTCCTGAATTGGAATGAATTTCTGGGGCAAACAAGTGATTTTCCATCTTGTACCTTTCTTGAGTACCATCCTGTTTGATCTCACCCACAGCCTGGAAAATGTCTTGTCTACAGTTGTGGCTTGTGTTCTGAGGAGAGGAGGAGCCCCCACAGCCCTCTTCTCTTCCAGGGTCTCTGGCCTCGCTGGGCTTGTCTGCTAAGCAGTTGGGGCTGGGGTCCGCTTGCTTGTCGGAGGTCCCTGCCCGGTGGAGGTCCAAGAAGTCTTCGTCCTCGCCGGTATCGATCTCAGTGAAGCTCCTCCTCTCTCTGGAAGAGAAGGCAAACAGTTTCTGCTTGGGCAAGCGAGGGGCCGGTCCTCTGGAAGGTCCCTGACAGTGTGCTGAGCCCTCCGCGCCCAGCGAGGCTCTGTCTCCCCGGGGCTGGGCTTCTTCCAGGAGGATGGTGCTGATGTGCTGTGGGGTGCTGAGCGAAAAGTCAGCCGTGGTGACGGGCAGTGGCCGGGCTGTGCTGGGCGGGGTCTGGGGGGCGCTGCCTCTGTTGTCCCGAAAGTTCACTTTGAGGGATCTGGACTTGAGGGGGTTGCTCCCTTTCAGGGAGCTCTTGGGGCTGTCGGAGGCACCTTCCGATGGCGCACCCTGCGATGCCCCGGCCAGATCCCCAGGGGGAAAGTCCAGCGGGGCGTCCCTGGCCGCCGGCGCCCTCTCTCTACTCAGTGCTAGAAACGGGGGGCCCCTGGCCCTCGGCGGCTCTTCTGTCCCTGGGAGGTCGGGGGGGAACTTCATGTGCAGGTGGGACGCCGAGGGGGGTGGCAGGGGCGACCTGTCGGTCTCGGTGAAGTCGGTGGTACAGCTGGTGAAGCTGTCGATGCTGGACGTGCTCTTCATGTCCACCACGACCTCGGTCTGCGCCACGGCCAGCTGCTCGGCTGGGCAGCCCACCTCCTCCATTTCTATCTCTTCCTCGTAGGCAGATGGCCTCTCGGGCTGTTCTTGGCAGTCCGGGTTGGGGTGCGAATGGGGCTGCGTCTTGGTGATTTCGTTGTAGAGCATCTCCAGCTTCTGGGCGCTCAGATGCTGTGGGCTGGAGGAAGAAGTGTTGTTCAGCTGTTCGTGGGAGTCTTTCTGGCTAACCTCCTGGTACTTATTCTCGTACGACTTGTTGGAGCTGGTTTCCGACAGAGCCTTCCTGGCCCACTTCCACCGGCTTGGAGACAGGTGATTGTCATCAGCCGTGTCCTTGGTGTTGGCCGATTCTCCGGCCTTGTCGACAGCCACGTCGATGAGCTCCATGCTCCGAGCAAAGGCATCTTTTAAGTTCATGGAAACAATGCTTCCGTTCCTCTTAGCCCGCTCAAGAGCCTCTCTCCTTTTAATTGCCTTCTCCTGGCGTTTCTGTTCCTTGTAAAACTCAGAAAAATTGTTCACAATGATGGGGATTGGAAGAGCAATAACCAGGACTCCAGCAATACAGCAGAGGCCGCCCACAATTTTCCCCAGTAGTGTTTTAGGGTAAATGTCACCATAGCCCACAGTGGTCATGGTGATGGTGGCCCACCAGAATGACGCAGGGATACTGGTAAACTTGGTAGCATCTTCATCCTTCTCGGCGAAAAATACCAAGCTGGAAAATATCATTATCCCCATAGCCAGAAACAGTATCAACAAGCCCAGCTCGTTGTAACTCCGTCTGAGGGTGAAGCCCAGAGACTGCAGGCCGGTTGAGTGTCTGGCCAGTTTGAGGATCCGGAGGATACGCATGATCCTGAAGATCTGGACCACCCGCCGCACGTTCTGGAACTGCAGCACGCTCTTGTTGGACTCCGTGAGGAAAATGGTGACATAGTATGGTAAGATGGCCAGCAGGTCAATGACGTTCAGTGGGCCTTTAAAGAACTTCCACTTATTTGGTGAGGACAGGAACCTTAAAAGGTACTCCATGGTAAACCAAGCGATGCACACAGCCTCCACGTGTGCTAACTGGGGGTTGTCACTGGGTTGCCCGAATTCATCGTTTTCCTGCAGCTCCGGCAGTGTGTTGAGAGACAGAGCAATGGTGGAAAGTACAATGAACAGGATAGACACGATGGCCAAGATCTGGAAAAGAGAAGGAAGTCCAGGTTAGCAAACCCTTTGTTGCTCAGGCAACCACTCACGGACCACTGGTTTTTGAAATGAAACAGAATGCTCCGAGTCATTCCAAGAAGGTTTTAAGAAGATCACTTTACGAGCTAGAGTTCCCTAAGGAATACAAATACGTTCACTTTCACTAATAGCCTCCTGCACATTTAGATTCCAGGACTCAGGCAATTTGACAAAAACTGAATCCCTCTCCTTGCCCATTGTTCTGAGGCACGCTTATGTGAGTGACAATCATTTAGATGAGGGCTCCATACGGCTGCCATAGATTTTTGGGGAGCTATCATCTCTTATCTCTTGGCTATCTGGAATTCTTCTCTCTTAACCACCCAATTTGTATTTGCTTTTGTGGATTCATTCTCTTCTATTCTATATATTAAATGAGGCAGCATGCCTTTGAAATTTTATTCTACAGCTAAGCACACAATGCAGAGCACAAACATGGCACCCAGTCCAACAGTGTGTCTCCTAAGAACAAGCACTTCTCAGGTGGTCAGCACTGACTTGAGAAGTGAATCAGGGTAGTCCTTGTCCTGGGGTGTGTGAACTTCTGGGCACCGGCAGGGAGGAAGACCATGAACTAACTTCATTCAGGCAAGGCAGACAAGAGCTGGGAGTGGCCGTGGGAATCCTAGTGCAGAACAGACATCCTGGACAGAGGAAAGAGCAGTATTGCCACAGGCTTGGAAGGAAAAGCAGATATGAGAATGAAGTAAGAAGAAGATCCAGTAACTGAGCTTTCTAGTCAGAAGTCACAGCTCTGACCTTGGCTGTCCACTTATATGACCTTGGGTAAATGATCTCACTTCTCTGTGTCTCAGTTTATAAATCTGTTGAATGAAGGCAGCGGTCAGAGATGTTTCATGGCTGCTGTAAAGATTACGTAAGATGTAGACATTGATAAATAATGAAATAACGAATGCTACTCATATTGTTAAAGTTGCATTGATGCAGAACTTAAGTCTGGGAGACAAAGGCTAAGAATGGGCATGTGGGAAATCTATAAATTCATATCTGTTAAGTGCTGGGAACTGTCTCAAAAATTACAGTATTTAAAGGCATATTAGCAACAGTGTAACCTCCTAGGAAACGCACAGGCCATCCTATCTTATTTTGTCTACATAAGTCTGTATAGTCTATTTGAGTCTCAGCACAAGAAGGGAATTCCTTAGCCTACCTCAGTGTTCCAGATTTATGGGTAACAAAGGATAATTAAAGTGTGAGGGCAGTGCTAAGAAAGCACTTCTTCACTGAGTAAAGACTGGTGTGAATTTGGAGCACGTAGTTCTGGTGGAGTAGGAATCTTCTTTACCTGGGTTGGATCTGGCTTGCTTAAATCCACTTAATATGACCTTGGTAGGTGTTGCTGGTTTGAGGGATTACACTCAGGTCTGAGAAAAATCGCTCAGGGACTCAGCATCTGATTAACATTTCAAAAGCCACAGGTCAGTACATATTAGACTGTGAAAAGATTAGTTTATTTCAGGACTTCTGAGTTCTTTCTCCCACTGTCTTCTCTTTAACCCTGTAAGGTGCTCTACTTCTGGTTTATCTTCCCTTCTTTGTATACTTCCTTTATAAGTTTCACTGTTTTTCTTCCTCTTCTCCATACTCCTATCTTTTAACATATTGCTATAAAGAAAACCTTAGCAAAATGCATTACATGCAAGCTTCTTTAATCAACCACTGAACCATCCATCTCCTCATATGGCACTTTAACCTAAAGAATAGAGCTTTATGAGTAAGATTTTGTATTTTTTTCCCTTAGATTTAGGTCAAGTATTTTTTTCTTGAAAATTTACTTTTTAAAAGATGGGCCAATGAATCATAATAGGAAAGGATTGTTTTAATCTATACTAAGAGAATGTGAAGGCTGAAGTTAGAAACTTCCTCCAGAAGGTTTGTTATGATAAGCCCATGGGTAATAGATTCAGCTGGTGTATTATAGACAAGTTAGGAATGCTCACCTATAGTCTCTCCCCAATGTCAGAACAATGCCTTTTATGCTATCCTGCCACTGAAGCATTCCCTAGGAGCCACTGGTCAGACCCCACCCATCCTCAGGCTCCACATAATAAAGGTTGGCTCATGCATTTCCTAGGAGGTCACACTGTTGCTAATATGTCTTTAAATATTTTTAGTTTTTGAGACACGGTCCTAGTACTTAGCAGAGGCTGGCTATGTAGGCCAGGCTGGCCTCCAATTCCTGATCCTCCTGCCTTTGCCTCCTGAGTGTTGGGATTATAGCCATGAAACATCACACCAGGTTCTGAAGAATTTAATATTGAGAGTTTTGGTGTTATTCTTGTACTGATAACCCATACTCTAGATTTTCCACATCTCATTCATTCCCCTGTCCATTTAGAATGCATTTTACTGATGCTTATTACTTGAGAAAGAAAAGCATGAATGCAAATTTATCCATCCTAATATTTTTCTTCTTGTTTTCTTCTGGTTCGAGGAATCAAACAAGTGCTAGGTACCTGTTCTACCACTGAGTCACACCCAAGCTCCCACCTTCCAACCTTCAGGCAAAGAGTAGTAGGTCTTAAATTTACCATGACTTTACAGAGGTTAGACTTATATGTCATTTTATTTCTTCAGCTAATTTGGGGAGGAAAACTGAAAAACTTTAATAATAATGCAGTCTATTTGAGTTGATTACAAGTTAATAAATATGACTTGATTTAACATCTGGAAATTTAGATACATGGGAAATGACCAAGGCTATATTATTAAAAAATTTTGACAACTTCCATAAATATGAACAATATACCATGATCAAAATCCCCTCACACAAGCCTCCCTTTTCTCCCTACCAAATCCCCTCTCCACTGAATCCCTTCTTTCCAACTAGTCTCTCTTCTATTGTGATGTCATTGTTTTTTCCCTGCTCTTATACAGGCCTTGTGTAGGTAGAATCAACCAACCATTGAATATCAAGGCCACTTTGTGTCTAAAAGACAGCATTGTATGCAGTCTTCCCCTTCCTTTGGCTCTTTCATTCTTTCTACCACCCCTTCCAGAGAGAAAGGGAGAGGGGGGGGAGGGAGAGACTATGCATGCCAGAGCCTTCTGCCTCTGGGAAGAAATGCCAGACACATGTGCCCCTTTGTGTGTCTGGCTTTATTTGAGCTCTGGGCAAACAATCAAATCTGGGCCATCAGGCTTTGCAAACAAGTACCTTTAACTGCTGAGCCATCTCTCCAGCCCAATGAAGAAAAAGAAGTATTGAAGGAAAACCTAAACATCCCAGCCTTTAGCAACTCCATGTTAATGTTAAGAAGACCAGGAGGTATATTAAAGTGCATTGTTTTCTCTTGTGTTGAAATTCAATCTGTCAGAACCCGTTTGCTCTCAGTTTAGAGGATGAGCTTAATTTAAATATCTTCTGCAACTTGGAGTTCTCCCAGAGAGACAGCACTTTAGACAAATTATTCAATGTATACGAAAGGTATATGTGGAGCAATAAGCCACATGCACTTTGATTGTTTTACTGACACATGAGCTCAAGGATACATTTCTAAACATGAGTATTTACATGAGTACAGCATAGCCTGGTGGCAGGTGGGTGCTGCTCGGCTTATCATAACCAGGCACAAGGACATGACTGACATGGGTGTTTAATCTGTCACTTCCAACAACTGGCCATCAGAGCTGGCAGGAGTCCAACTTTCTCTCTGCTTTAGCAAATAGACTTATGCTTGTGCAGTGCAAAGGACACAGAGTCCAAACAACTTTGTGATGTTGGTCCAGCTTCCTTAGAGATTTAGATGAAGTCATTGCCAAGGTTTCTTTACCTCTAACATTTTAGTGGTTCTGTGTTTAAGTTTAACATTTTAAAATTTCAGTCATGATTGTAGACCAAAACAAAGACAAGTCCCTAGTGACCTTGACATTTTGGTTGACTAGACACAATTAATTTTTTTTTACTTAAGAAATAAAATTTAAAGGGAAGTATTTGAAAATACAGCACTGTATATGTTCCAAGTATTGGTTACTGGGAACAGACATTCTTTCTGGACAAAACTTTTCCCTCTTGACTCACCAGGGTGATTACTCCAGTTCTTCACATAGCCAGACAGTGAGTTAGGGACAGGGAACCCTGTACTTCCATTACTAGGCATTCAAAATTGGCTGCATTGGTTTCTGTAAGATGATGTAAGGAAGTATGAGACTTGCCTCAATTGTGCCAAATTGTTGATCTTATTAGATAATCAATGTCTTGTGGTAGAAAGAAACACAGGGCAGAGAATTAAAATACATGGTTCTGTCTCTGCTAGGCATGGAGACAACCCAATGCATCCCAAGATGAGGTGCCTTGAGGATCTTTGCCTCACTTGCCACCCAGGATCATTGCAGATCCAAATGAATCACAAAGAAAAAAATACCCTGTAAATGTAAAGTGTAAGGGATGCCGAGATGGCTCAACAGTCAAAGGCACTTGCTTGCACAGTCTGCTGGCACATACATCTGGAGTTTGTTTGTAGTGACAAGAGGCCCTGGCATGCCTATATTCTCTCTCTCTGATCTCAAATAAATAAATAAAAATATTTTAAAAATGCAACATGTGTAAGCTGGGTGTGGTGGTGCATGCCTTTAATCACAGTACTCAAGAAGCAGAGTAGGAGGATTACTGTGAGTTCCAGATCAGCCTGGGACTACAGAGTGAGTTCCTAGTGGAGATGTGTTTAGAAAAAAAAAAAAAAAAACGGCAAGAATTGAGAGGAAATGAAAACACTTAAACTGTTTATCTCCCTTTTAATATGATTCCAAACCTTTTCCTTCCTTCCTTTATTCCTTTCTTCCTTCCTTCCTTCCTTTTTTTTTTGACAGGGTCTTGTTATGCTGTTCTTGCTGTGCTGGAGCTCACTTTATGAATCACATTAGCCTCTAACTCATGATGCTCCTGCTGTCTGTTGAATGCTACGATTACAGGTGTGAGACACCACGACCAGCTGCCTATTCAGAGTTTGAATACTTTCAAACATATTCTTTCACCTAAGCAGTGATTTATAGTATATTTTCCTTTTGACTGAACCATTTAGTTGCCTAATATTTATTAGAATTTAATAGAGGTTACTTCATGTGAACATGGCCTGTGAATGTGGCCTCCTGTGAGTGTGGTCAGTTTGCTAGCTTGGGCCACCTGTGGTAATCTACTACGTATTACCTGGCATTCAGTGGAAATTCTGTGCCCCATGTGGAAGTCCTTCCAATGGCACTTCCTCTCACCTCTCAACCTCTCCTTTGCTTTCCTCAGCACATCAGGAGGTGACTGAAAGTGAGCTCAGTGTCTCTAGTTACTGAATTCACTCCTGCTTAATGTTTCTAATGGGATATAGTCTGTTTTCACAGCTGATGAGCAATGGAAAACAACATGAGGAAACATGAGGGTAAGAAGTGTCAGGATAGCACTAAATTATTTAAGTTAACGGGAAGGAAAAATTTCTGTGATTAGCTTTCTTAGCAGGACTAATTTTCTACTTTTGGTGCAGGGATCCAAATAGGTGTGAGCCTATCAACCAAATGCCAAGCCACTTGTTGAGGGGAGGAGGCAAGGAGCTGGTAAGAATATGATTTCCATCTCCCCATTTCCTTTTTCTATTCCCCCAAAGTCTCCTGGGTGCAAAGACCCTGAAATGTCCTTTGATTTCCACTAAATGGACAGTCATGTGTGGCTGATTTCAGTTCCAGCTCCTCATTTTCCTTGAACCACACGGTGTTCTCCTTTCTAAGGCTGGAGGCTTCCAGTTGCTAAGGAGCTGGTCTGCACATGCAGGTAAGACTCCACACATGCTAATGTCACATAGCCAAAGGCAAAGATACATTCCTGTAAAATTCAACTGCTTGAAAATCATTTTGGCCCTTTTGATAACAGGACCCCAGAATTCAATTCTTTCCTAATCTTTGGGGTGATTGAAGGAGAGACCATCTATATACAAGTAGGTATTAGCTGGAAGCCCTCACAAAGCCTTCTGTAAGGGGAGACGTAGAATGTGCAAAGCAACCTGGTTTAGACAACCTCTGTTTTTTATTCTCATACACAAAATCAAGGTTTGCTTATTTACATATATATTTATTCATCTATTTATTTATTTGCAAGCAGAGAGATATAGAAGAGACAGAGAGAATAAGTGTGCCAGGGCCTCTAGTGGCTGCAAAGGAACTCCAGATGCATGTGCTACTTTGTGCATCTGACCTTACATGGGTAATGGAGAATCAAACTTAGGTCATTAGGCTTTGCAAGCTAGTACTTCAATGGGTGAGTCATCTCTCCAGCCCAAAACCAATGTTTTGAGAGGAGTGTTTCTGGTATCTTATGTCTAAAGATACTGCTCTGTTATTTTTATGGTATTTTCTGACATGTTGTGTTTCATTACCCATGATATACTTTTGTATTTGAAAAGATTAGATTTCAGAAAGCATATCATTAGGTGAAGGCTGGTGCATGGAACTTTAATATTGTTCATAGTGAACTCTACAAAGGCAAGGCCACGGTGAGGTGGAGATGACTCAAATTTTACACCCATTCCCACAGTTAGGCAGTTCCTTTCCAGGTCTTTGAGAGTCCAGCCATGAAAATCCTGATGAACTATTAGGAAGATTGTAGTTCATATTTTATAGTTAAAGGGACAAAGAATGTGTGAGCCTAATAAATACCTGGCAGGGGTGGAAGTAATGTGAGATTGAAGGTTGAAAGTTGAGTTTGAACTCTGGTTATGACATAACTTTAGATCCTCTGTGACACAGGGCACCATAATTAGCTCTTCTGGGACTCATTGGTCCCAGGAAGAAAACTGTAAAAATAAAATACTTGTTTTGTTTACTTATTCTTATTTTGAGAACAAAGAAACCGAAGTGCATGGCAGCATTTTGTAAACTGTGAAGTGCTCACAGTGTTAATGATTATACTTAATGGAGAGACTCCCAAATCAGACAGCAATTCCCATTAAGCCAAAGGAAGAATCCAGTTATTGATTTCTGTCCATGACCTAAAAGCCTTGATGGTGTTTCTTCTTTTTCAATATCCTGCAAAGATACGACATTCAAGTGCATGGCATAATTGGAAAAGCTGGAAGAACAGCAGGTTCTCTTGTGCAAATGAACCAAGAATTCCCAAAGTTGGACTTTTCCTAACTGCTGCCAACCTCCCAAGATGCCTCTGTCCCACTCAGCTAGCCGAAGCAAACTCAGAAGTTGGGTGAAATGTTTCTTTGGATTCTCAGAGGATTGGTTTCCTGAGTGTATAGACACTCTGCATTTATTTGAACTCAGTAATTTTCTTTTTGCAGTCTAGTTTGTACTTTTTAGAGAATAGTCAGATTTAAGAAATAAAAACTATGCTTCAGTTATATTAGAACCTAATGCCAGTATGGGATAGATATTCTCAAAAAGTATCTGCTGCTTATCTGAAATTCAAATTTAATGAGATGTCCTGTGTTTGCTCAGACATGCTGGTCCAGTGGTGATCCCTGGGCATCTGGAAGATTGAACTGAAGAACTCAGAGTGGCTGGGATGCAGTTGCATGAACGGTGGTGCTCTGGAATGAGGAAGAGCAAGCATTGTTGGGAGCCATGTTTTCTGTTCTCAACAGTACCTCCTATAAGGTATCATTTGCCTTCCCCTTCTTCTGTAGAACTTATCCAGAGTTTTAGTGAAGTTTTGTTACACCATAAAACCATAAAGACTTCTTGAATATTCATTTGATGATCAAGTTCATAGAAGATAATTTTGTTCACAAATAAGGAAAGTAAAGTCTACTGGACTGGAGAGATGTATCAATGGTTAAAAGCACTTGCTCGCAAAGCCTGATGGCCTGGATTTGATTCTGCAGTACCCACGTAAATTCAGATGCACAAAGTGGTGCATGCATCTGGAATTCCTTTTCAGCAGCAGAAGGCCCTGACATGACCACTTTTTTCTTTCTTTCTCAAAATAAATAAAAATAAATATTTTTAAAAGAAATAATGACTACTGATTTACTCCAGAAGTTCTTACAGAACAGGTACTCTGAATGTGTTTTGAACAAATGAATAAAAACAAAACGAGGGAGAGGTCATCCGAATGAAGAAAATAAGGACAGAACCTGATGAAACTAAGTATTTTCTAGTCAGGTATAGTGGAGAACACCTATAACTCTGGCACTCAGGAGGTTGAAACAGGAGGATCATGAATTTTAGTCTGGGCTATATAAGACTCTGTTTCAAAAAAAGAAGAAAAAGAAAATCAAGTATTATATAATTATGAAAGACTGTGACAGATGTTTTATCATTTTGGTTACTTCTACATAGCTCAAAGTCAGCCTAAATGCTTTAACAAGACTTTTTTTTTGTAAGTAGAAATTCTTATTATGAATAGTCCATTTTGAGATAACAGAACAGCTTTACAAGTTCAAGAACATAATCTTTTCTTAGTTTTAAGATCTGTACTTTTTATTAATCCTTTTTTCCCCATTATGCTAAGCAGATTCTCTCTCTTTACCACTGTCTTTTTAAAAATCCCTATTCTTTAGGGAGCCTGCTCTTGACTTGACATTGGCTTTGGGTTTTATCTTCATGAAATAACACATTTTAAGTGTTATATTCATTCTTTACTACATATTTTTTGTGAGTATAATTTGGAGTTAAGCATTCATATAGCTAACCAGTCAATATCATGATAGGTCCGTGTATAGATTTGAATGATTCATATTTGTGCAAAATGTTAAATCATTGAGAAAAATGAATAATGTAGGCTATCTACTAGAAATACACATGCAAATACATACATTTTATAAATATCATGGTTTCATGTAGTCAAAAAAGTCTTTTCAAAGATAGTAAAAGTGTTGTAAGAGTATAAATTATGAATCCTGCATATTACATTTAACACATGTTTGTAGGCATAATTTGTTAATTTACCATGCACATATAAATAATGCATCTTAGAAATGTGAAGACCTTGGACAAACTAAGGACAGAAGCCTTCTTCATCTTTCTCCTTATTATCAGGCTTCTAGTTTTATAATAAAAGTAATGCATGGAGACTTGAGGAAGGAAAACAGATTTTAATACTTGAAGTGTCTAAAGTAACATTGGACTACTTACATTTTTGTGTTCTAGATTTTATAGTAGTAATCCTCCTTTTTCAATTGCAAAGATATTTTCTTTGACCTAAGGTTAATCCTAATCATAAATATTTTTGAGAGGAAAACCTTGAATGAAATGTAGATAATAAATAAGTAAATAAATAAAGTGGGGTAAGTTCATTGCAGGAGAGGACAATGGTTTTGAAGCCCCCAAATTATGGTTTGCTCAGGAAATTCCAAGTTATTTTGCGTGACTGGGGGCATAGGATGGAAGTGAGTCCAGGGATGCCACATATAAGTTATAGTCTGTGCACTGGCCAACTCCAGAGGTAACATCTGGGTAAGTGAGTCACTGCAATGGCACTAGTTCAGGGAATGGAAGTTCTGTAGTGTGTCTTTCCTTGGCTCAGGTGGAGGCACAGAGGAGGGGGCAGGGAGTGAGGTCAGGCAATGGAAAATTTGAAGGGTACTTGGTGCAAGGAAGAAGAGTTACTGGCTTCCTCCTGTCAACCAATTTCCCCCAAAATGTGGTCTCCAGACCAGCAGCATTGGGTTAGCAACATGGATGCTATGTGGTCTGCTGTTCCACAGGCACATTCCCAGACCCTCCTCCATTCCTCCTGGAGCGGGAGCTGGGGAGAGTGTTTTTCCTGCTCCTCCAGGTGACTTGGATGCCTGCCAAGGCTGGAGGATGCCATTGGAAGGGTAAATGCCATGGAAGGGTTCCAAACAAGGCCATGGGCTGCTCAGAACTGCAGGCTAGAAAGACGAGTGGCTGCAAGGCATGGGCAGGCTAGGAAACAGGAGAGCAGGGTCCACCCCACGACAGCCTCAGACGGGATGATGGGTAGATTGTAAGAATGTTTCTGAGGTGAAATCTCACCTTTACTTGTTGTGGAGATAGAACAGTGAAGGACTCTCATGATTCTACATTTACCGGGAAGATAGAGCAGCTCCCACACATCTCACTGTTGTCTCATAGAACTGAGGACTCGTCATCCATGATGTAAATCATGACACCTTTGAAAATATTTCCTCACCGTAAGAAAATACTCTCATCAGAACTTTGAAAAGGAGAAACTCTCTTATCAGCTTACTGGCTCACAAATAAATCATGAAATATATATCATTTTTCACTACTCTTTTTTTTAAATAAAATTTTATCTTAAGTGTCGAGGCTGAAACCACATAGGGCAAAGACAATTTAAGAAACCTATTTATCCTTGCTGTTCCCTGAAAGCACGCTCATTTGTTGAATGATTTCGTATCCATTCCCACTTCAAATTTCTGCAAGGAAGTCTTCTAAATTTCCAGAATTAAAGTGCCATTAAAAACTGGCTTTGTTCCTTGGATACCTATTACTCTCATCAGCTCATCAATCACCATTAGCAGTGAATTGCAAGGATTTATTTCCAACATTCTCTCATTTCTCAAGACCATGTCCCAGCAACTTCAAAGAAAGAAAAGAAAAAAAAAGCCATAATGCAATCATTTTTCCTTTCAATAAATCTCTGTAGCAAATGTCTTCTGAAAAGTACTTCAGGGGTCAATGTCATTAAGACCGCATTATGGCATGCTCGAAAACAAGACATGACAGGGCCATGCTGAAGCTGAATAGTGATGCCAAGGGGAAAGTTAGATAGATGCCAAACCTCCAGGATTGCGGAAAACTTGCCTGCCTCACTTTGCATCTGTTCGGGGAGACTGCTGGGTCGTCCCTGTGCCTCATAAGCAACAGTGTCTCTTGTTTCTGATGCAAGAATGACAGGCGAACTTCTCAACAGAAAGCTAGGCTCCGAAACAAGGGTTTTGCATTGAGTCCTAGTTGGCTTGCTTGGGAGCAACAATTGGAAACTCCTGATTTGAATAGCTCCTATTTCTGTACTTAGTTGGGTCCCAGGAGGAGGTGTTTATTGATGGAGAGCCCCTACTTTTTATTGCTGTCTGATGTGGACAATTTTTACAATTACATGGATTTATGCTGCTGTCTGCATAGTCACTCCTGGGTTATTATGAGGGTCAGCGAAGGTCTTGCCACTCAAAGAACACTTCCAGCAGCAGCAGCATCTGCCAGAAGACTGGATGAAGAATCAGCTCCCATCCTTAGTCAGCACCCTACTTAGTTAGCTTCTACTTTTCCCCTGTGTTTAAGGTACTTAGGATTGGACCCAGGGCCCAGCCCAAGCTAAGGAAGCATTCTATCATGGGGTGACCACTACAGCCCAGAGTCCATATTTTATTTTAATTCATTCATTTGCTAATTGATTAATTAAATTTTTAAAACAGGTCTTACTATGCAACCCAGGCTAGCCTTGAATCCTCTTGCCTCAGCCTTCTATGCTGGGGTTATAAGGTGTGTGCCCCATACCAGCTCTAGAAGCTACGTAATTCATATGTACACATATGTTGGCAAGGTACTGGCCTTAGACACAAGTCTCACTTGAGAAGTCAGAAGGGCTGGGGGGAGGTGTTGTTCATTGTTAATATGCTTGCCTGGCATGTGTGAGCTCTGAGTTCTATCCCCACCACAGCAAAGAAGAATAAGAAAGAAGGAAAATGAAAAGGAGGAGGAGGCAGATTGAGGCCTTTTAATACATAATTTAGAGCAGATCTCAACGTTGACACTTAAGAGGAGGCAGAGTGTTGGATTGGTGTGGGCGTAGTTAGCTAGGAAAAAGTCTTGCAGATAAAGTTGAGGAGGTCTCAAGTTCTACTTTCCAGGAGATGGTTGGCAGACATTGCTTAAACACCTTTGTACAAAACAATTCACTTGGCAGTGGAAGGGAATGGATTTTGAGTGAAATGACTTCCTGATTCTACTTCACTGAAGTCACTGAAAGACCTGAGTCAAGACATGGAGTCTGTTTTCATCTATCAACTGGGACCAGCAATTATAATTTTGTTTGTGTTACTAGGTTGTGGTTATGAAAATCAGTGATGCATATAAAGTATTTTGGAAGTTAAATATTTTTTGCATAAATGTCAAAATTTAATAATAACTAAGTATCAATTATTTTGAATGAAGTGCATATGGCTTATAGAATTTAGGCAGAATTATTAAGCAGTATATAATGTTAGCAACAAAACAACTTCTATTCTTACAGCTTCCTGTTTAAGAGTGAATTTTTTCCTATCTAAGTTGATGACATTCAGCCCATGTCTTTGGATGTTGTGGACTGATTTCAGTAAGACATGGACAGATGTCTGATCCCTTCCAGAGGTCAATATACGATGTTCAATAGTGCTATGGCCTGAAGGTTTGGATCTCTCTAAAGTGCATATGTTGAAACAACCAACAGCACAATAGTATTAAGAGGTAGAGCCTTTGGGAAGTGGTTCTGTGATAAGGGGATCCACCCTGAGGAATGGGTTGAGCGCCTTCATACAAGAGGCTAAAGGGGGAGCATGCCTACCTTTCCCACCACGGGGAGGGGCAGACATCTCAGCATGTGCCATCTTGCGGAACTCATGCCAGACATTGAATCTGCAGGCCCATTCATCTTGCACTTCTCAGTCTCCAAAGTTGTGAGAAATAAATTTCTGTTATTTATAAATTACCCAGTCTAAAGTATTTTTTATAGCAATAGAGATGGGCTAAGACAAATAGCTTCCCCTATAAGGTCATGTTTATTTGGAACCTGATAATGGGACCCCTTGGAAACGGATGCCTTGCAGATAGAGTGAGTTGACTTCATACTCAACTGTAGTGGGCTATCCAATTCTACCTCTACTTGAACTAAGGCTATGGGAGACACAGAGAAGCTCAGGTGAGAACAGAAGCCAAGACTAGTGTGTTGGAGCAAAAAAACAAGGGATGTTGTACTAGTTACTTTAATTGCTGTGACCAAATACCTAACAAGAAGCAACTTAAGGAATGGAGGGTTCATTGCAGTTTATAGGTTGAGGATATAAAGTCAATCATGGTGGCCTGTGTGTGAAGCAGCTGCACACATTGCAACTGCAGTCAGGAGGCAGAGATACAAGAGAAAGTATCTATAACTCCTCAAGGCCCACCCCAGAGAGTCCCACTTGCTCCAGTGAGACTCTACCTCCTAAAGGCTTCCACAAGCTTTCAAAAAGCACTGCTTACTGGGGTCCAAATGTTCAAACACAAGCCTGTGGGAAGGTTGCATATTCAAACCGCAACAGCTGCCAAGGATGGAACGCAACCTCGAGAAGCTAAGAAGAGGCGAGGAAGGGGACCCAGTGTGATAAAATAGACTTCTCTCTGCTGTTTCGGGTTCCCCAGTCTGTGGTCATTTGCCCTAGCAGCTGAGAATAGGAAGCAATCAAATCGTTTAGTCAATGAAATGGTCTAATGTTTAACAAGCAACAATGCTAAGAACACTTAAAGATTCTTTAAGCATATGGACTTTGAAAGTAAATGTAATGGGATTTGAGAAGGAGAGTTGGGACCCTAGAATAGCAGGAAAACCAGTTAAGTGGGGGTTAGGACTGTTGGCCAAGTAGGTGATTAGCACCTGTGTTCTAAGTAGCAGCCCAGGGGAGCTGGAACCTTGCTGAAGGAGGTGTGCTTCTGGAGATGGCCTTAGGGGTGTTGTAGCTAGCTGTCCTGGCAAAAGTTCAGTTTACTCTCTTGCTGCTGTTCTCCTCCTGTGGTGGCAGAGGTAATGATCAGCCTCTGCTCATGCCATGCTTTTCCTTACCATCATGAAGCTTCTTCTCAAGAGTTGAAGCCAAAATAAAACATTTCCTCCTATCAGCTACTTTTGGTTGGGTGCTGTGTCCCCATAACATGAAGGTAACTACAACAACTAGCAAAGCTATTTAATAATTAAACTTTTGCTATAATTAAATGGCATATATATTAAATTGGTCATTACTGTTCTATTAGGACATTCTGCCTAAATTTTTAAAAAAATTTAAACAATTTTGTGTGCATGTATGTGGGTGTGGGGGGCAGGTGTGCCAGGGTCTCTTGTTACTATAAAGGAATTCCTGTCCAGCTTTATATTGGTGGCTGTGGAATTGAATTGGCCCAGCAGGTTTTTCCAAGCAGATGCTGCTAACTGCTGAGCTATCTCGCCAATATAAATTTCTAATTAGATCATTCAAAATTTAAGAGAATTTGATACTATCGATAAATAAGTGATGGGTATGGGTTTCTAAATATCATGTAGATTTTTCAATAATGTGATTTGCTTCAGAATAAACACTCAATTTTACATTAGGTATTTACTGATAGTACAATAGTATATGATTTCAATCATTAATTTTAAGATAATTGATTGCAGAGGTTTGCTTGACTTTTTAAAATTAGCACTGTTGTTGCAAGGTCTCAAAAACTTGGTTTAGACCCAGAATTTTTGCTCTCTTCAGAAATCTTTAGTAAAAGGCAAAAGATTTATAAAATTTAAAGAGAAACTAGAGTACTGGTTCCATACCTTAGCTAATAGGTCACGTTTTGTTTGCAAATCCCAGTCACAGTACTCACTTAGTTATAATACTGTTGTTGTGAGATACAGATTAGGACATATATATATATATATATATATAATATATATAGCTTTTAATGAGTGCTTATTTAATAATATTAATGCATACATTTCATAGATGAAGACTTATGTCAACAATAATTTCAGACTAGCAAGGCAAAATTCAACCACCAATATATTTAGTCTACAGATAATAGACTCCAAATGTATTATGACAGATGTTCAGATAATTTTTATATGTATCATAAATGTTTTATCTTTAAATTTTGGACTTTTAAGGCAGAAGTTTAAAATATTTCTGATATTCCAAGCTGGCGTCCTTATCTGTCGAAATGCAATGAGTTTGTCAGCCAGGGGCTAGTGGTTGGGAGAGCACAGTCAGGTGTAGGTCACCATCTAACAACTGGTCACAAAAAGGAGGTCTGTTTGATTTTGAGGCAGGGTCTCACTAGCCTAGGCTGACCTGGAACTCTGTAGCTCCAGGCTGACATCAAACTTACAGTGATTCTCCTATCTCAGCCTCCCAAATGCAGCATGTCTGGCTCATCCCTTTCTTTTTCATGTTAGAGAAGTGTCTTTGTAGAAGCCTGTCTTCTCTATGGTACACAGCTATTTTGAATGATGCCCTGTTTAAAAGATTCATTCTCTGAAAAAAAAGTGTGTGTGTGCGTTCATACCCACATACATTCATGTGAGTGGGTATGCATACAAATCTTCCAACATTTTTATTCTTGGTCCTCATGGTGGGAATCACTCCTTCTGTGCCTTTCAGAATGGTTTTCTGCAAGCTTGGGGGCTCTCTCTCTGGATGTGCTCTGGAGACCACCACTGAGAGAAAGACACAGATTGGGAGGAGCTGTCTTCCCAGACAGTGCTGAAGACATGCACACAGTATAAAGGTTTCAAAGAAGCACCGCCACCCGATGGCATAACATATGAATACATACAAGCGCATATATTTTACATATTTTTCCAGATGATAATATTGTAAAGTGTTGCTAGCTGCACTCGAAGAAGTTGCGGGAAAGCCCTTACACAAGCCCTTTCCATGCGATTTCCTCACAAATAGATGCTTTTCTATTTTCAGCCACAGCTGTCGTTTGCAGAACTGGTTATTGAGTGAAGCTTTGTATTTTAGATTTCTGGGCCTTCTAAATGCCAGGCCAGTTTTGCATATGCCAAAAAGCTAAAGTTTGACATCCTCAAGCAGGCAGAGGGCATGACTAAACATACTGCATATCAAACTGAAATCCTCTAAGCGCCAGCTGCTGCTGACCACGGGCACCATTGTTAACTCACCTCCTGCAAGGTTTGGGCATCAGGAAAGACTGAATTGCCGTTATTCTACTTCTTTATAAGAATTCTTTTATAGTTTCAGATTATTAGATAAAGAAAATAAAATAAGCAAAATTCCTTTGCCACATTAGTTGCAAGCCAGTGTGCATTTCCTTAGAAAGACTTTTTTAGGATTTTGCCAAGGTCTGTCTAGTCAATCCAAGAATGTCCATTAAATATATGCTATTCTCATGAAATTTCTATTTATGAACATGCAAATTCCACGAATGCCTTTGGAGACCATTCGACTTTCTTAGCCCTTTATCTTACACAGTAAACCGAGGAAAACAAATTCTCACTATGTAAATAAAGAGTGAATATGTAATGATTTAAAACCCCCGCAGCATCAGCCACTTCCCCATCCTCTCATTGCACAAGTCAGTGTTTGCTTCTGGAAGTTTATGTAGAGCAGAGAAGAAAGGACGTGGTGCTGCTGAGAAGCACAAAACTTTTATGCTAACCTGGTCTCTTCACTTAAAAGTCCGCATCCTAATGATATGGTTTGGGAGATTGTCAGGTACCACTGATTCTGCCAATAAAAGAACACAAACACACACACACACACACACACACACACAGAGTCACACTAGGAATAGGCTGAAAGGAATGACGAATTTGCTTTCTATAAAACCAGGACTCAGTAGGTTGAAAATGAGAACACAATTGTCCAACTTAGTATTTGCATTCCTGGCCAACCAGGGAAACATTGTGGGGCAAATATTATTTATCTTATATATTCTTTAGCCTTCTTCATATTGTCTTCTTTACAGCTTTCATTTTTCTCCCTTTTCTTCCCTTACCTCCCCCTTCCCCTTTCATTCTCTTATAGGGTCAAGTTCCTAGCCTCTGTGGGACTGCTCAGGGCTCATCAACATTGTTCTGACACTGCTACCCACCTCTTTTCCTGGCCATTTCTTTCCTTATTGAAGTATCTTCCCCATCATTCTTTGCCTCTAACTCATGTTCAACCGACCTGATGTCACCATGAGAATGGATTAAATCCTTACACAATAAACATAGCCTCATAATAGAATTTGAATGTCAGGCAATAGAGGCAGTTTTGATCAGTAGAACCTATTAAGTTATAGCAGAAAACACTGACCTATTGTGCTTAATTGTAAGATTGATGTTAATGGAGAAATGCTTTAGTATGACACACTATTATTCTTTAGAAAGTTTACCACATAAATATTTTGTTTAAATAATTTCTTCCTCTTCCAATTTCAACCTCATTGACAAAATAAACTGTCTTTGAATGGAAGCCTAAACATTTGGCTTCATTTATGCCATCAACAATCGTCAATTAAGGACATTTTAAATAAAGTCAATTTATTGACTCAGTATCATGCTTTTAACTCTAGAATTTGTTCCTATTTCCAACAAAATGACCATATGTTCACTTAAGGACAGCATAAATAAATTCACCTTCATCTATATTAACTTGTTTTGGTTTTGTTTTACCTGATTGTTACAATAAGGGTGATAGCTCACATATTAATGACTGCTTTTAGTAAACTAATTATAATATTTATTTCTCTCTCATTCTACTGAGGATATACTTGGTATTAAACTCAACCCCGATTGTTGAGTGCTCTTAGCCAAAGATGAGTTTATTTTACTTGACACATTCATTCTCTAAGCAGTGAAATCACTCCAAAAAAAGTCACCAAAAAAGTCTCACAAGGAAGTATTTTCCTCCTTAATTTAGCAATTTCTAGTGGTTCATATCTGGAAATTTTAATAATCAACTTTTTAAAATATTTAACTAACTTCATAGAATAGCATGTGAAACTGATTTCAAATTAATCCACAATGTAAGCAAATTAATGTTTTTGAACCAAGCTTCAGGGAGTTGCTCAGATCTTATGGTTTCTCTCCATGGATCTCAGGATTTAGAAGCACCTTCCTGGACTGGGGAGATGACTCACTAGATAAAGCACTTACTGTGTAAGCATGATGACTCGAGTTTGGATCCCCAGAACAATAGAAAGCCTGACACAGTAGTGTGAGTGTCTGTGATCCTAATGCAACTACAGCAAGAAAAGAAGTACGGACAGGAGACTCTCTTGGAAGCATGCAGGCCAACTAGCCTGTCCAATGCAGCCATGAGCAATGAGAGCCCTTGCCTCAAACAAGGTGAGAGTACAGAACTGACACCTGAGGTTGTCCTCTGACCTCCACATGGGCACCATGCTCTGTGCACCTCTACTCACCACTCATGTAAAAAAAATGACTAGAGAAGTCACTTCTCGAGGCTAGTCCCATATTTCCAGTCTCTTCTGTGACATTTCCATTTTCATAATTGTCAGTCCTATTTACCTTACAGACAGTTGAAAAGGAAACTCAACTGCCATAAATACTTCCTGACTGTTCTATTTCTATTAAAAATTATTACCTTTAGGGCTGGAGAGATGACTCAGTGGTTAAAGAACTTGTCTGCAAAGCTAAAGGACCTGAGTTTGATTCTCCAGTACCCACATATATCCAGATGCACATCTGTGGCCCAGGCGTCTGGAGTTTGTTTACAGTGGCTAGAGGCCCTGGTACACCCATTTTCATTCTCTCTCTCTCTCTCTCTCTCTCTCTCTCTCTCTCTCTCTGCCTTCCTCTAATAAATAAAAATAAATAAAATGTTTAAAAATATTACCTTTATTTCATGTTTCAAATCTGGGAATTAAAGTGTTTTTCCCTAGTTCTCACATTTGTCTAGTGTGTTTATGAGGTATCTTCTAGTGTGTTTATGAGGTATCTATCTTCTTCCTTATATCAAATTCTCTAGTTTAAGCCATTGATGTTTAAAAAAACTTTTTATTGAAAATTTTCTTTTTTAAAATTATCTTTATTATGAATAAGCTTATACATTGTATGAGCAAATTTTGTGAATATGTCCCCGTTTCCCTCCTCTCTGACCCCTACCCATTGGGGTCCTTCCTTGGTGTGAATACTGGATCTGTCCATAGGATAGGGGATTATTTTCATATATATACATAATGTATTTTGGTCATAATATCTTCCCATTACTTTCTTTTGTTTCCCTCCCTAGCCCACCTTCAAGTAAACCCCTTCTTTCCAACTAGTCCCTCTTCCAATTTGATGTCTTCCCCTGCCCCACCATCCATGACAAAATGTGTATGAGCCCAGCATTATGCAGGCCTTGTGAAGGTAATGACAGCTGCTGTGAGGTCCATCCTCAACACGGTGATCTCTTAAACAATTGCAGGAGAAGGAGGCATTCTCTGTGCTGGGGATCAGAACCTGCTCACAGTTTTCTATGCCGAACTCATCAGCATGTTGTTTTTAAATTCAACTTGGCTTATTTTCTCAGGACACTGTCAGAAAGTAGCCAGCACCTTTTTCAGAACATATCACTCAAATTGCTTTCTTCCCAGGCCTGAACAAAGTCCTCTTTCCCCTCTGAAACATCATAAACCAACCCTGGCACAGTTTCCTCTGCATGTAGGTCTTTTAAACTGTCACCAGAACGGTCCATAGGAGAGAATACAAATGCTTACACACTCAATTTTGGATAGAAAGTGCAATCTCTGGGGAATCAAAATAGCATCTGAGTTTCCTTAGAAAACATGAGAACCTCTGATCTGGAAAGGCCAGGTTCAGTCCCCAGATTCCAGACCAGTAAGGGGCCAATTGATGTCCAAAATGGTGAACATCTTGATTCCTGGCTTCTTAGGTAGGAGTACCTTGTATCCCTTTGCCTCTCCCATCCTTGGAATGAAGTGTTCAGTTAATGTGTGTTGCCTGAGGGACTACAGTGACCTTTCTGGTACAAGCAGAGCTTGGACTATCAGAGTATAGCTATCCCGTGCTTGAGTCAGTATATAAATAGTTAGATGTATCTGATTTTTAAAAAGCATTACCTCCTGAAGGAAAGAGTCTGTATCTTACCCATTGTATGGACTCTAGCCAATATATTTCAAATAATTATGAGAAACTGCGTTCTTGAAACCAGTTGCAACTGAAGTCTATGACACGAGGCCTGTGCCTACCAGTAGGTGTCTCTGTTCCATCACACTCTGCCCTCAGTACAGCCAGGTTTCTCCTGGAACTAGAATGTTACATAAAAGGCATTTTTTTTTAAGAGAGAGAGAGATTGTATACTTTAAAGAGAAGATATAAAATAACTTCTCTGAATTTGGCCTTGCCAAATTTCAGCATGGGTCGCTGAAAATCTTGGAGGGCGTTTTCAAGATAAACTCTTTTTAGTCTTTTTGTGCTTAAATTAGCTTTGTTGCTAAGCTTTATCTCTGTTACATCAGTGGTGCATTTCTGAGCAAAATAGCAATAAATACATTGCTTGGTACGTGAGTGAGACTGTTCAAACAGAAGCTTATTCCTACATATTTACTCACTTTCTGATAAAATGAACCTCTGAGATAAGCATCATTCTGAGCTACTTAGGTATTAATCTCAAGTGTTAATTACTGAGATTGTGTAGATAATGGCAAAGTATGTTGACTTGGTCTGTAGACCATCTGTATTCAAATTCTGACTCTGTACCTAATTCTGCTTTATTTTCTTTGAGTTGTGTGATAATTTTTTGGTGTCAGTTTCCTTATATACAAAAGGGCAATAATGATAATATTATTCTATGATGAAGTTGTAAAGATTAAATGCATTCTTATTCAAAGTGCTTAGAACACTGCATGGTATATAATAGGATATATATACATACACATATATATGCACACAAACATACATATATACACATACACATATAACACATACATACATATTTTGCATATATAGGACATAGCTCCTTCCATTTACCACACTGACATAACTGAACTGAGACAATGGTTACTGTTAATTGGCAGATGTGTACTTTTGGGAGGACTTAGGACTTGTCTCATAAATACGGATATTGGAGTTACAAAACTGCCTCATAGGTTTTTTAAAGAACTTTTCCAGAATTAGTTATTTCACCTAGTCTGTATTTTCATGAGCCCTTACAGTTCATAAGCCAATGGCCATCTTCTGTGCCCTTGGAGGGCAGGGGAGGTTTCTCACTCAGCTCAAATCAGGAAACTCTTTTTCATGTGGAGGTGAGTTGCATGCTTCCATTGTTACAAGTTCAACTTCAAGAATGAGGAACGGGAAATAAGGAATTAAATCATGGAAAAATGTCCAGCCAAGAAGATGCATGCAAATTTTCACTATGAGCTACCTTGATTTTCCAAACACGTTGTATCAGGAGATAACACGAAAAAGGAGATGTTTAATCATGCAAGCATGCAGTATTAGCTCACACCAGTCTCTAACACACAGGATAAAGTAGGCACTTTATTAACTTTAGCCAGCAGACTGGGAAGTAGAGACATAGGTGACTAAGCAATGCTCTGTTAGTGAACATATTAATGCATGGTGTTGACACTCTTATCCTGCCTGCTGGTGCTACTGTTGTTACTCTACAAGGTGGAAAACTGAGGCACAGAGATATTAAGGTATCCAAAGCTAGTAATCTAGCAGAGCTGGGACTTAAACTCTGCCCATCTGATTCTATAGATTACCCCGTTAAACAAGGAATTTGTTTAGCAACTCCCAAACTTGTGATTGTACCAAAAGAATCTCCGACTTCAAGTCAGCAGATAGAACTGATCCTCAGGGCCTGGGGAATCCCAAAAGCAAGGTCTAGTGGGCAGAGTGCCAGTCAGCTTGGGTTGTGGCTATAGTTTGCTCAGTGATAATAGTAGACTTTTGTCTTAAAGCAAATCAGCTTGTGTCCTAGTCTGTTAATCTGTCCAGTGCCATTTCCAGGTAAAAGGCTTGGATGGTGTGTGCTTGCATGTGTGTGTGTGTGTGTGTGTGTGTGTGTGTGTGTGTGTGTGTGTGCACTCCGGCTTGTGTTTGGTGCAAGTGAAGCTTGTTTAATTTGAGGGTAAAGACCCAAGCACAGAGCAAGTAAATGTTCATACAAAGCTAAGTGCCAGTTCCAAGTCTGTTCTCTCTCCCTGTAAGTGAGGGGAACACGAGACTGGTTTCATATCCACAAAAGTCATTGATAAGACCCTGAAGTGAGGCCTTAAGATGTCGCCCGTCATCAGAATTTCAGCTCCATAGAGACCTTTTAATGCTCTCAGTGAGAAAATGAATTCTCCAACTGAACACCCATGCAATGCAGAAAATTGCTACTGATGCTATATTGAGTTTAATTCCTTTTCAAAAAAGCCTTGAGAACAGAATAAACACACTACGCTTGGATGTTGCATTCAGGAAGTCTCCTCCATGGGAAATGACTTTAGAATTATTATTTTCCCTTTGCTGGTGCCTGACAATGCATGATAAAAAGTCAGAGTGGGGCATCCAAATTCCGACCCTGAAGGTCTTCTATCATATACTGAACCGGAGGCAAAAATCACATTTCTATAGTCAGAACACACTTTGCTTGCTCTTATGCCCCTGACCTGGACTATTTTTATTAAAAATTCTTTGCATATTAAGTAGTGATCCATATCAGACACATTCTCTCAGTCTGCTTTCATTTTGCTTTTGTGTCTGCTCTTCCACTGAAACTCTTGTCTCCAGGTTCCTGATCCCGACTTGACCCTGATGCAATGGTACTTATAGCCCTTTTTAGAGTCCTGGGTAGATACATCTTTTAGTGACCACTTCCCTTCCTCCCCTTTCTTTCCTCCATTTCCTCTGCTCTCCCTTTTTCTTTCCTATTTATTTTCTCTCTCTCTTTCTTTTTCTCTCTTTCTCTTTCTTTCTCTCTCTCTTTCTTCTTTCCATCCTGTCCCCTTTCCTTTCCTTCTGTGTGTATGTGTATATGTGGACTTATGTGTGTCCAGGTGCATGTGGAGGCCAGAAGACAACCTTGGATCTTATTCTTTAGGTATCATCCACCATTGTTTTTACAGTCTCTCACCGGTCTGGAAATGACTGAAGTCTGCTCCACTGGAGCTAGTGATCCCCAGGGATCCTCCTGTCTCTGACTCCCCAGTTCTGTGATTACAAACTCATGCCACCACACATATTTTATTTTGGTTCTGGGAATTTATCTCAGGCCACCATGCTTGCAAGACAGGCATTTTACTGACGGAATAATCTCCCAAGCCTCACTTCCTTTCCTCGATACCTTCCCTTTCCTTCAACTCCATGACTGACTGGCACTCTTTTCCTCCTGCTTCTCAGGCTACTTCTCACACCCGAAGGGAATGCTGTTGGCATCAGTGCTCTCCTACACCCCCATCATCACATCTTCTTCCTTTTCCATCATCATTTTTGTAGTGGTTCCTACTGGCATCTGTACATTGGCACTTCTCAAATCTATGTTTACATGGGAGGCAGTTTCCTCACTACTGCTACCACCAATGATTTACTTTGAAAGCATTATTTCACTCACGTCTCCCCAAATCCTTAAAAGTAGTTGATGTTATCACCCTATCCTATGATCATATGTGATGTTCAGTCTTGTCTATGAGTGTTTGTGCCTGATACATTCTTCTTTCTCCTCTTTACCTCCCTGGAATTTCTGTGGTTTTCAAGTCAGATCATACATCCTTGAGCACCAGGTGTCACCCCAAACCAGGCTGGGTGAAACTCATGTGTGTGCCCAGAGTTCTCTTTGTTTTCAAAAAACTTGTTGAGGGTTGGAGAGATGGCTCAGTGATTAAGGCACTTTCCTCCAGTGCTTAAGGCCCTGGGTTCAATTCCCCAGGACCCACATAAGCCAGACCCACAAGGTGGTGGCCCTGGTTCTCTCTCTCTCTCCTCTCTCTCTCTCTCTCTCTGTTTGAAAATGAATAAATAAAAAATATTTTTAAAAAAGTTGTTGACTCATCTGTTGCTGTGTTTTTGGTTTATCCTTTTCTAAGCTTTGGAAAGACAGTGGCCATTTCCATATCTATTTCTTAAAAATCTGCCTATTACCAGTGCTCAGTAAGCATGGAGTTTCTGGAGACTACAGGAGAAACGACAAGGCACAAAAATGGCAGCTGGTGGTTCTTTTAACTTTGCCATGTGGGTCCAATGCAAGTGTGAGTCAGCCTGGCTCAGGGAGCTGCTTGCTACTTGGGGGCTTTAGTCAATTTCTTATTGCTGAGATAAAATCCCTGACAAAAACCAGCTTAAGGAAGGAAGGGTTTATTTCAGTTTACAGTTCCTAGGGGTGAGAGTCCATCATGGTGGGGAAAGCATGGCAGGAGCAGGAAGCTGGCTTCATATCATCACATTGGCAGGGAGGAAGTACAGAGAGAGGTGAATGTTGCTGTGAAGACAGAGCTCCCCTTTTCATGCTAGAACCCCAGCCCATGGAATAGTGCTGTCCATAGGTCAGGTGGGTCTTCCTACAGCAACTAACCTAATTAAGACAATCCCTTACAGACATGCACAGAGGCTAACCTAATCTATATAATTCCTCGTGAGTGATGAAAGGTCCTGTCAAGTTGACAATCATTATAAACCATCACAAGTCTTACCCTTTGTTGCTTTGACACACAAACACATCATGTTTGAATTATAACTTTATACCATAGGTTCATGGCCATCTCATAGTTCAAAATACATTCAGTTCAACTTCAAAAGTCCTCAAAGTCTTTAACATTTCCAACATCCTTCAAAAGTCTAAAGTCTTAAGTCTATTCTGAGACTCAAGGCAGTCTCCTAACTGTGAGCCCTTAAAAGTCAAAAGACAGCTTACATACGTCAACATATAATGTCAAAGAATAAATTCCCATTCTAAAAGGGAGAAATGGGGTCATAGCAAGGAGATACTGCACCAAAGCAAGACCAAACCCCAGCTAAACAAACACCACATCTAGCATCATCTGAGTTTCAAGGTAGTGCTGCTCTTCCAGCTGTCTGTCTGTAACCTGTCATGGGCCAAATCCCTGCTTGGCTTGCAGTTTCTCTTGGCAGATATGCCATGGTCTTGGCATCTCTAATATCCTATGGTCTCCACTGTAACTGAGGATTCACCTTTATGCTGTGTCCTCCCAGGGCCTCCTTGCAGGGATTCTGACCCTGCCTCACCCTTACAGTTTATAGGTAATGTTAGGTCATGTCAAGTGAACCATCGGAATAAACACTCACAGTGGGTCATATCTGCCAGGGGATTTTTATTTTTCACAGCAAGCTCCAGTGGCTCTTGGGGCAAGGAAGTATCCTTTAAAGGGTGTTCCTCACAATCCTTGCTGATCTTCTAAGGAGCAAGGATGTTGGAGACTGTGTGACTCAGCACCTGGCTCCTGCTGTTCTGTAGCTGATGCTTTAGTCTGAACCTTATTATCTAAGACTTGGGCCATGGCAGCCCTTCCCCACTCTTCTTGCCTTGGACTCTTCCTTTCTCAGGCTTCTCTTCTTCCTGCTGCCTCAGTGAGCTTCCTAAACTCCTAAGGTGATTGCTGTGGTTTTGACATCTTCTAGGTGCCTACAAGATAATGGTGAGATGCTTTCTTAGGTTGTTTTTAATTTCATCCCAACCTTCCCTTCCCAGTGTCACCTGCTTTCCATGCCACCTGCACTCGTTTTGCTCTTGGAGAAAAGAAACTATCCATCAATCCATCCATTCATCATTTACCAATCAATCCACCAATTAACTGAATAAGTTTCTGAACAAATTCTGACATGGTCCCCATTCTCAAGTTCTGGAGAGGAGCCTGAATCCAATAATCAATAAGTGAGTGTATTTACAATTGAATTAAGATGTATGAAGGGAAGACTACAGTGTGTTTAACAAAGATGACTGCCCTGAACTTGGGGCCAGGGATGCTTCTCTGAAGAAATGATGTTTGGGATGAAGGCAATTAAGATATTAAGGAGTTAAAGGAGAATTGGAAGAAAAAAATACACTCAGAATTCAAAGATATCCTTCGGTGTTGGTATAAAAGAAGTGCTCAGTACATATGTGCTACATGATCAGGAAAGGTCAGTGTAGACCTTATCTTAGAGAAGGGCTAACATATGTGAATTAATATCTTGGAGTTTCCAGGATGTTCTAGAAGATATGAAGTTTTTGTTTAAGTGGAGGATAACTATTCCTGTAAATAGTTGTCTTAGGAAATGGGAAAAAGATTGTGTTTTTGTCAACTCCAATAAAAAAAGGGAAATAAAAGGAATTGAAAGGGAAATGTTGAGGCCTGATTAATTCAGGCTGTAAGCCTTAAACGATACTAAGGAGACATTAAGGCTAAACTTTCCATCTGTCCATTGGATTCAGAGAGGCGAGGAAGCAACCTCAGCTTCCTCTGAATCTAAATTACCAATTATAGTGACATAGAGACAGATGCTTGGAGACCCCACCTCTGCCACAATCTGACTTAAGGACTTTTTAAATACAGCTTTGATTTTTTTTTATTTGAATAGAGTTTAATGTTAAGAGAATCTCTGTGTTCCTCCAGTTCAAATTCTAGGTTGGATGAAGACTTTCGTCAAAGGTTTCTAGCAGGGTCTATTCTGTGAGGCACATTGCATGTGCCTTGGTTTGGCTTTATCTGCTCAGTCTATACTCTGTATAAAGTATAGCTTTACAAAACACACTTTTAAGTTGTTTTTGAAGATTGCATCTTGGTTTTATTTATCAAGAATACTTCATGGTTGGTTAATTCTTTGTAAATAAAAGTAACAAGGAACACATACTTATCATCAAGTACCTATTTTTGCTTCTAAGCAGGCAAACTTCGATTTGCTTGTCTGCTATAAATGGTAAGATTCTTATGACGGTACTCATTGTACCATGTCTAGGGGCAGAGTCTAGAAGATATATCTTTGTAATTATAGACACCCTGGGTCATAACTGTCCCATGCATTCTTCAAGGACAGGTAATATGAGGTCACAATGGGGAGCTCTGGTGGCAAAAATGTGATTTTATTTTAATGGAGAACTTAACATTAATTAGAAAGCAATCAAATGACAAGGCAGTTGTTGCTGTCTGGAAAGTTATATTTTAAAAAGTCAAAACATTGTGAGTCACTTTCTTACAATGCAATTCTCTGTTTTGGCTCCACCTCATTAATTTGCAAACCAACTTCTAAGAGAGGAAATGATTTTTACATAAAATCACTGAAGCAGCTTGCTTTCATGGTATAGTTTGAATTCTGCAGATTATTTTTGAAACTATCGATAGTTTGGCTATAAAAAATGGAAACAAATACTTTTTCTAAATGCTCAATGATTATACTTAATTAGACTTCATCTAAAGCACTAATGAGGATGGTCTGAACCTCTTATTGGTAATGTTTTACATGCCAACGAGGATCATGAGCTCGACTGGGAAATAAAAAGCAAAGGATTCATTGGCTTCTTAAAACAGGAGGTTTGGATGAAAAACTGTAAAAGGTTTAAGAAATTAAGGGACCAGAAATGATTGGTTTTTACTGCAGAAGAGTGGGCACAGGGCACAGGCAGGCTCTTGGTTGGCCTTTGTGCTTTTTCCTCTCCCAAAGCTTCCTGGGCAGCAAACAGCTTCCCTCAGGTGCAGAATGAATTCATCAGAAATGCAAATGGAAGCTCCAGGGTTGCTTAACAACTTAAGGAGTGGAGGGGAAGGGAGCAAATTGAATTATGACTTGCTTCAGATGATAGAGGAGAACATTTTGTTCTGAAGGAAATCCTATGGATCTGGCCTGGAATTCTTCCTATGAGAAGCCTTAGAGGATTCCATAGTCCTCATGTTCCTTGATTTGTCTCCCAAATGTCTTATATCACTTCCTGGTGGTCTGATGGCTCTGCAAGAGTCTGGTATACCACATGGATTCTCGTTTTAAAGAGATTTTATTTCTTATTGGGGGGGCGAATATGGGTGCATCATCAGGGTCTCTTGCCTTGCCGCTGGCAAATAACTCTAGATGCTTGCACCACTTGGTGCATCTGTCTTTATGTGGGTACTGGCAAATTGAACGCAGGACAGCAGGCTTTGTAAGCAAGCACCTTAAACCCCTGAGCTATTCCTCTGCATGGATTCTTTTTTTTTGGTTTTTCGAGGTAGGGTCTCACTCTAGCTCAGGCTGACCTGGAATTCACTGGATTCTCAGGCTAGCCTCGAACTCACAGCGATTCTCCTACCTCTGCCTCCTGAGTGCTGGGATTAAAGACGTGCGCCACCACGCCCGGCCAATCTGCAAGGATTCTTAATAGAGCCTAATAGCCAGTCTTTTCAACCTTTTTGGTGGGTTCAGGGTTTGAGTCAGGCTCTTGCACTAGATTCAGACATCTGTGAGATGGTGGCCTTTGGCTAGAAGCAAGCCTGCCTCAAACATGCACCAAATGGAGATGTTCTCCCTCACCATGGACCATCAATGGCGTTACTCACACTTATGCTCTTAGGTAACCAGAAATCACTGTTAGTGAAAAGCTTGCTGAGCTTGTGTGAGGACGTGGAGTTTGATCCTGTACCTCAAATGAAACAAACCAAACACCTATAGCAGAGGACTGCAAGTAAGCAAACAGTCCCCTCCACCCTGGATAAACACCAGTGCTTTTGTTTTGCGGATAGCTTTTTCCTTATCAAAATGCTCCCACATCATTAAATTTCGCTTAACTTTCTAATCTTCCTGTAATTTTAACACAGACATATAGCACCTCAGGTTTTGAGAGTTTTTTTTGTGTGTGTTTCTGTTTTTAATTTTCTGTAATTATAGTTCCAACAGTCCTTCCTTAAGGTCCATCAGAATGGACAGCATGCAGCAGAGAACAGCAGGTCCTGAGCAGTGGGTGGGGACAGTGGGATATTTAAGATGCCCAGTGAGGCAGGAAAGGGCAGGTGGGGAGGACAGGACAGGAGAGAATTCTTGAGAGACCTTCCTTTCTTTTCTGTTTTTTTTTTTCTTCCATTTGGCCAGTGAGTGCATTTCATCAGTTTGAAGTAAGCTTTAAATGTATTCAATTATCTTCACTCAGAGGTCAAGATTAGCTTCTAAAAGATTTGAAAACTTTTTTAAAGACCTTTGTTTCTTAGACCATTTAAATAAACCATTTGATAGACAGCAGTTAGAAATCCCCCCCGAAAGTGAGGTCAATATCTGGCAGGTGTTCATGACTATCAGATGGTCAGGATTGTAGATCCTGTGGTTCAGTTATGGCTATCATCCATCCATCCACCCACCATTTATACATTTACTCTATACATGGAACAAGAAATACAACAGTGAAAAAGACAAGGTTTCTGCCCTACATATCATATTTGGGATAATTAAAGAGGAGGAAGCTCAGTAAAATATTATAATCTGAAGTGATAATTTTTCAAGTAAAAGTGTTATGGGAGCATTAATGGAGACTGCTTTCATATTTTTTAAATACCTGTTATTTAGCAGTAGTCAACTAAGCTAGTTTAATTTGACTTTGTTTCTTTTCCCCCTCTTGTCCAGGATTTCAAAATGTCTGAGACTGTTTTATGGTATAGAAGAAAAATGAAATGAACTTAATTTTATATAGAAAGCTATCTACTATGGCTAACTGAATTTCAAAGATTCCAAGTATTCTGTAAACACTTCAAATAGCATGATGGTTATAGGTCTTAGGAATACTATACTTATGTGTAAGAACATCAAAATTTAAAAATAATTGGTGATGTAGCTTTCTTGTATATACTAAAACAAAGCATTTAGATAAAAACAGAGATGAAAATGTAAAAAAGATGGTATAAAAATTTAAAAAATGAGAAATGGAGATATTTTAATTATTCTGTACTCCTCAACTCCCTTTTTATAAATAACCTAGTGACCTGTTTTTTTTTTTACATAGTTTATTCATCTGAGAGTGTGCCTGTTTTTGGATTATGGTGATTATATTTCCACATAATTTTGATAGGAAACAAAACTTGACTAGACAGGGTAACAGAATCCCAAAGTGAATTTTTTCTCCCTTGACTAAATGCAGAAAAGGTCAATAACCTTACAAAACAAAAAGGGCTTATTTTTCCTCCTTATTTCTATCTTCCCTAGAAAGTTAGACCCTCCAGGAAAGATTTCTAGATTAAGCTTGCACCCTTCCTAGATGAAAGAAGCTCTGATCCCCACCTAAGATTTCTAGAAATATTGCCACATATTATAGAAACCCAGTCTTTCTTCCTTAGAAACTGTGAAATCTGTTCTTTGTCACATAGTAACCTGTGAATCTGGTCCTTGGTA
>PVHP010007352.1:0-56976 GCA_004024765.1 Zapus hudsonius | reverse complement strand
ACAGGATAAGCCAATGAGACAGAAACCAATGATTTCGACACAAAGACCTCTAAGCTCACAACCTTAAAGCAGCCTTAATACTCATCCACCACGACTCAGGGAACTATGCGGAAGAGGGGGCGGAAAGATTGTAAGAGCCGTGGTGGGGGAGATTATCCAGAGGCATGGCCAGGAGAACCTGGCTGATTACTAGGCTATCTATGGTCCCCTGTCACAAGGACTGATCCAGACGACCCATGGAGGAGGTTATCCAGTGGAGGGGGGAGGGGAGGGCAGTGGGGAATTGGGGATAACAACTCATTGTTTGCCCACTAAATGTTGTAACTCATTATGGACAATAAATTTAAAAAAAAAGTGGTAAAAAAAAAGAATTATGCTTAATTTCTTTTTAGAATAATGATACTGAGATTGTATTTTTTAAAACTTTTTAAAAATATATTTGCAAGAGAGAGACAGAGAGAAAGAGGCAGACAGAAAGAAAGTGAGTATAGACGCACCAGGGCCTTCAGCCACTGTAAACAAACTCCAGACACATACACCACTTTGTGCATTTGGCTTTACATGGGTGCTGGGGAATAAACCCCAGGCCATCGGGCTTTGCAGGCAAGCACCTCTGACTGCTGAGCCATCTCCCCAGCCCCTGATATTCTATCTTATATACCAATGCCCCCCCCAACATGTTTTCACCATAACTATCAACCCACACAACTGGATCAAAGATCTGATTGCGTGCACCGAATCTTGGGAGCCAGGTGAACGCCTCTTGCTGTTTATTGAGCTGTGTCCCAAGGATACACATACATAGTCCCAGCACCAAGCAAACACGCATGTGCCTCTGTGCTAGAGGCAGATATTACAGGATGAAATCACATGAAAGGTTTGATGGCTGGGATTCAGTTCTTAGCAGGTGAGGGAAGAAGGTGGGGGAAAGACAACAAGATTGGTCATGAGCTGCTAAAGGTGGGGTCTGGGTGATGCTCACATGAGATTCACTAACCTATTTTCTCATGTTTGAACACTTTTATATTAAAATGTTTTTTTAAAACAAAACTATTGGCTGGGGGAGATGGTTCAGCAGTTAAGAGTGCTTGCTAATGAAGCATGAGGGCCGAGAAGCTGGGGACCGCCAAGTTCAATTCCGCAGAACCTGGTAAAAACCATGGCCAGGCATGTCTATAACCCAATCTGCAGGAGGAAGAGAGCAGCTGGAGCTCGCTGACCACAGGCAGCTCTGGGTGCAGGGAGAGGGACCCTGACATTCTCCTCTGGCCTCAGCATGCATGTGCATGGGGCAGACATCTGCACAAACACGTGCCTACCCTCACAATACTCTGTCTACACACACATGAATAATAAATCAATCAATCAACTCATTGGAATAACACATATACCTAGGGCTGGGAGAGGAACAGCGGGAGTATCGGGACCTGAGTTTGGATCCCACATAATGTCAAGCACTACATTCCCAGCATGCTCAGGGCAAGAAGGGAGGCGGAGGCAGAAGAATCACCTGGAAGCTCATGGGTCAGCTAGCCTGGTGAACACAGTGGCAAACAACAATGAGAGAGAGACCTTGCCTGAAACAAGGTGACAATGGACGGTCTACATCCACAGTCGTCACGTGACCTCCCAATGTGTACAGTGGCACGTTCGTGTTTGAACTCACACACTCACACATGACACACCCCCCCCAAGCCCCCAAATAAAACCATATAAATGATAAAACAAGCTTTGGTAACAAAATGCCAACAGTGTAGCTGGAGTACCACAGTAAATTCCTTAGGGAAACAAGCCTGGTTTACTTTGGGCTTTGGGTCAAACTCCCTATTGATTTAAAATTAGGGTCAGGATGACTTTGGAATCACCAGGCCCTGAGTTTAGGGTCTTCTGTGAACACAGCGACATAGAACACAGAGCTGCTTCTTTACAGGAGTGTATGGAGCAGGGTGAGCCAGACACTCCTGGCACGTACACAGCCTGGCCTGACAGGGTAATAATGATGTGCCTGGTGCATCCAGCATCTTAGGTCCTAAGCCAGCAGCACAAAACCGTGGTTTTTATGACCTTACAAACCTTGGTCTAGAGCATGTTGAGCATGGATCCAGCTCAACACAGACTCGTCAAGTTACCTAAAACATCATGAAATTATTATTTTTGTGACTGTTTTTGTAACTTAATTATGCAGTGCTGGAGTATAAAGTCTAGCTGATGACATCATATCAAAATGTCAGAAGGTTGGACGGGCCTGGCCTAGATCCTATCCCTCTGGGATTACATGAGCAACATCTTCAAGACAATACTAACGGAACAGCAAACATCTTTGCTTGACAATTTGAATCTAATAGACTTGATCATAACCTTTGTGGACGGTGTGTGTGTGTGTGTGTGTGTGTGTGTGTGTGTGTGTGTGTGTGGAGCACGCACGTGTGTATACAGATGCCCTTAAAGGCCAAAGGAGAACATCCAGGTCTCCTCTTCCACTAGATTCCAAGAGATGGAGCTGTCATATTTCAGTCACTGGCTGATCAGCAAGCCCCAGTCATTCTCCTGTCTGGGACAGTGAGCGATGTCATTTTCCCCTAAAGGAATCCATAGCTCGAATGTGTTCATTCAAAAGAGAGACAAGGGCTGGAGAGATGGCTCAGCGGTTAAGGCCCTTGCCTCCAGTGCCTAAGGCCCTGGGTTCAATTCCCCAGGACCCACATAAGCCAGACCCACAAGGTGGTGGCCCTGGTGCGAGCTCGGTGCACTCTCTCTCTCTCTCTCTCTCTCTCTCTCTCTCTCTCTCTCTCTCTCTCTCTCCCTCTCTCTGTCTGCTTGAAAATGAATAAATAAAACATTTTAAAAAAACAAAAGAGAGACAAGGACTAGCAAGCTTCTGTGATTTAAGAGGGTCATGCTTGGTCTTTGGCACACGTCAGATGTGTAAACCGGAAGGCTCATTGTCAACCAACATACAACAGTGGCAAATGGTCTTCTGAAACCTCTGTAGCAGTGAGTGCACTGCTTCCTGCCTCCCATAAGAAAGAAAGGGGGAGGTAGAGATCTGCTTGTCTGAGTAAGCTCTGAGCAGCTGGGGGAGGAGGGGACGATAAAACCTAATATCCCCACTTCTTATCAGAATGCTTCCATTGGGAGATTCCCATCAAAACAAATGGAATGATATCAGCCTACTATTCTTCAAGGTTTAAATCAAGATTCAAATATTCTTATCTGATTTTCCTTTAGTGATAGCCTCTGCTACTCTTCCTCCCTCTGGTTGTCATAGCCAAGGCTCCATCACACATTCCTTTATATGTGATTCCCTCACTCACTCAGAGGCTCTTGAAAATGCGTGTTATGGTCTCAGTGGCTCATCACAACTCCTGAAGGGTGGAGAGCAAACTGTTAATTTTCTATCCTTTTTAATGCAGAGATACAGAGACATCCAAAAGCCCAGGGTACATGAAGGAAGAGAGAAAGGAAGAAAAGAAAAGAGGAAGGAAGGAAGGAAGGAAGGAAGGAAGGAAGGAAGGAGAGAAAGAAAACATAAGTCTATAGCTGATATTACATTATTACTCAAGCTCTGGTTTGAATAAATAGTATTTCCAGGACTGTGTTGAAAAATAAATCTTTGGGGCTGAGGATATAACTCAGTTATATGCCAAGCATGGCCAAGGCCTGGGTTTAATGCCAAGCACCACTAAAAATACCAAAACAACAATAACAAAACCATCCAAATCTTTACACAAAGTTGCATATCAAGAAGATATTTATAGGGGCTGGAGAGATGGCTCAATGGGTAAGGCACTTGCCTGCAAAGCCCAAGGACCTGGGTTCAATTCCTCAGTCCCCATGTAAAGCCAGATGTACAGGGTGAAGTTCCTTTGCAGTAGCTAGAGGCCCTGGCTCAACCATTCTCTCTTGCTTTCTCTCTCTATCTCTGCCTCTTTTTCTTGCAAACAAACAAATAAGTAAAATATTTTAAAAAGAAGAGAGATTTATAGTTGGTACAGTCAAGATGAATGAGTAAATACTAACAGGCCAACAGTAAATCAAGTGTAATTCTCATGTAATATGGCAAGACTACTATGGACAATAAATATATATTTAAGATTTAAAAAATATGGCAAGACTACGAAAATATGGACTGAAAGAATCAATTAACCTCAACTAAAATGATTTAGTCACCTGTTTGATAAAACACATACAAATTGAAGGAGGAAAATTAAGTATGTAACTTACAAAGAATTGGCTCGCTCAATTTAACAACCTGTCACCATCATGGAATAAGGTTACCTCTGAGTAATTTGGTGAGAGGTATTTCCCATTGCACTTGGCGATTCGCCTGAGGATTTGCAACGCCTTGTCACCCTCCTTCCGTGTGATCAGCCAGCGGGGAGACTCAGGAACCACCCTGGCAAGAAGGAAAATGCTTCTTGAGTTGTGTTAGGAATTTCAAAACCTAAAAAGTTCATGACTTGAGTTTTTCTATCCAAATGGATCTTGCAATTCAATATGAGTTGGGGCAGTTCTGTTGACAGAAGGCTTTCAGACACAGATATCCTGTGCAAATTTACAATGAATGGGGAAAACACTAACTTATAAACTGTATCTTTATTCGTAAAAACCATTCCCATTGAGCCTGGTGTGGTGGTTCATGACTTTAATCCTAGAGGCTGAGGTATGAAAATTACTCTGAGTTCAAGGTCTGCCTGGGCCAGCCTGAGACCCTGTCAAACACACAAAAAGAATTATCTTTATTACAATGTTCTTTCAGGACGATGGTTCAATATCGTGTCTTTGATTACAAATGTGAAAAAAATTGGAGCTTAGTATTAGGAAACAGATAAGAACCTTCTTCATGTAACTGATTTGCTCATACATTAAAATTCAATGATAGGAATGATAGAAATACATTCACACGAATAATCTAATTGCATTCACACTAATAACCTTTAGCTTTTGGTAATTTCATTTTTAACCTTTTTTTATTCCTTAGAGAATTCCTAAGTAATTTTACTTTGCTTAATATAACATACAAAAAAATCAACTCAATTTTATTGCATTAAATTTGCATGTTGAAATGCCAGAAGACACAGCTTGTTGCCTCATAAGTCTCAGTAAGACATTGTGACACAAGACGTAACACAATACTCTATTTGGAATTTTGTTGGATATTTTGTTTTGAGTGACAACTATTAATCAGACAGTCAATCATCTCTTTAGATTCTCAAAGCCATAGGCATCCTGGATGTATTAGAACCCTCTTCTATTGCTCTTGTTTCCATGCTGGTTTGGATCCTACATTCCTATGGAATAGGGGTAAATAGGATAATGACCAAAAAGCACATTACCAGTAATAAAGGAGGAAGAGAAAGTTGGGCAGCGTGATGGCCAGCTGGATCCCTTGCCAACTGGGGATAAAATAGGCGATTCCAGGGAGAATTATGATTCCAAGGGTGAAGAACATTTGGATGACTATTCCCACAATCCTCCTTTGTTTTGAGCCTACTATTTCTGTCACTGAAGGAAGAGAAATATAAGAATTAGGGAAGCTCACAGTCAGTTCCAACATAGACACAAAGATTTTATACCACTTAAGTTAATCAGCACTGCTGGAACATAACTGCGGCTGGCTTTGCAGGTGCCTTGCACACTGTTCCCACTCTTTCCTCTGGCAGGTTCCTCAGGCACCCTCTGGGTATGGTTTTAGGAAGGCTTCAGCGATGACTGGTTGGAAGGTCATTGTAATTCTCAGAACAGAAGACTGGAGAGATGGTTCAGTGGTTAAGGCGCTTGCCTTCAAGGCCCAATGACCCTGGTTTGAGTCCCCAGTGCCCACATAAAGCCAGATGCACAAAGTGGCACATGCATCTGGAGTTTGTTTTCAGTGGCCCTGAAGTACCTATTCTCTATTTTTTGTCTCTCCTCTCTCTCTCTCTCTCTCTCTCTCTCTTGCTCACTCCTTGCAAATAAATAAATATTTTAAAAATATATAAATATAGCTAACTAAATGTTATTCCTGTATCTCTAATGATTCTCACATTATAGTCTCTTTAGGAATTTCCTTAAGAGCATCAGATCCACGTAGACGTTTCCTTATCTATCACAAGATAGTTTCTGTTAAGTGATAATCCTGTCCAGAGTTCTCAACTTCTCATTTCTGTGGGAAGTTGTACTGCTGGAATCCTTTCTTCCTCTGCCCTTTCCGACTAACTGATCTCTTCTATTTTGACCCTCAGGGGACACGCTACAGTATTGCTGTTGAACATTCACGCAGACTGGGGTCTCATTCAAAATGCTTCACACTTCAGTTTTCCTGTCTGTTCCAGCCAGTGACCACCAGCTCCACTCTCCTTCTCCCACACGTACAAAGATCTTCAGAGGATTGCAAAGAGCGCCCTGCTTGGGTCCCCTGTAGCAGGAAGATCCCATAATAATCTCTGATGAGCTTTCTCCTTTACCTGGTCGTGGATGGCTCACCACTTCAAGTAGAAGATGGCTGTTCCTACAGCCAGAGCCCAGGCCAGCGCCAGGACTATTTTGAGTAAAAGAAGCAAGAAAGATGAGACGAATTTTTCTTTCTCTAATCCTAGAAAGTCAAACTTTCTAGTTATAGAAGGCAGCAAAAATAAACCTCTCGTTAAGGCACTTGCCTGCAAAACCTAACAACCCAAGTTCGACTCCCCAGTGCCCACATAAAGCCAGATGCACAAAGTGGTGCATGCATCTGGGGTTTGTTTGCAGTGGCTGGAGGCCCTGGAGCATCTCTCTCTCTCTCTCTCTCTCTCTCTCTCTCTCTCTCTCTCTCTCTCTCTCTCTCTCTCTCTCGGAAATAAATAAAAATATTTTTAAAATAAATAAATAAACCTCTCATTTTAGGGTGTATCTCCACATGGTAAAACATTCTCCACTTATGTAGAAGGAGAGCTAGAGAAAGAATATTTGGGGCTTAGGGTGTGGTTTAGTGGATAAAGTGCTTGCTTAGCATGGACAAGGTCCTGGGTTCAATCCCCAAGGTGTTAAGAAAAAAGAAACAATGTTTGATAACACGGGGAAGCAATTTTAACAATCCCCAAGAGCTTTCAAATATTGTTTCAAGGAGCTAATAAAATCTTTCTAGGAATTAATTTCTAATAAAGCAAAGACAGAAAACTTGGCTAATTGTTGAGTGCTCAAAGGCATTCATCCCTGGATTCTTACCCCTTCTCTGGTTCCCCACTTAAAACAGAATTTCAGAGAATCACTGTGAGTTCGAGGCCAGCCTGAGCTGCAGAGTGAGTTCCAGGTCAGCCTGGGCTAGAGTGAGATCCTGCCTCAAAAAAAAATAAATAAATAAAATAGCATTTCAATCTCCTCCGCAGCCAGCATCCCAGCCTGCAGGAGCCACGGTGTTTCTTGTTAGGGGACAAGAGGAAGGCCACCCCAGCCCAGTTCTCGCGGAGGAGTGGCTGGAAGAAGCCACATCTTACCGATCACGAAGCACGTCATCCAGGCCCCCTTTCCGAACACACCTTGCAGGAAGCGGAAGATCACAAACACGGAGAAATTAGGGGCAAACGCCACCGCGACCCCCGTGACGCCAACACCGAAACAGGATATTAAGTAAATCACTATCCTGCCATACCTTTTGAAAGAGGAAAAGAGATCGCCTTAAATAGCCTTAACATGATGGAAAGGAATGGGCAGAACGCAGAGAGCCTGCAAGTACAGAAAATGTGTCCTCTCTAGTGTCACGATTGCAATAAGTAATGTCAGTCCTATTACCTATTAGAACAGGCGAGACGTGTTTCCCAAATAAGATTGCAAAACGTACAGCACAGCCTGTGTCCTTTGTGACTTCAGCTTCCCCAATGGTGGGCGACTTGCTTTCCAAGGGGTCTCCCTGGTGACTAGCTGCAGCCTGGCATTATCGTGGGTGGGGGTCTCAGAAAAAAGGGCGGAAAGAAGTAGCCACGTGCGTTTGAGCCTGAGACTTTGTTTTAATCTTGCTGGAACTAGAGAGCAGTCACATGCCTTGAGTAAACGCCTAAACTCTCTAAAACTAGGGTTTTGTTTATTGGCTTCTTTTTTTTCAAGATAGAGTCTTGCTCTAGCCCAAACTGACCTGGAATTCACTCGGTAGTCTCAGGGTGGCCTCGAACTCATGGTGATCCTCCTACCTCTGCCTCCTGTGAGCTGGGATTAAAGGTGTGCGCCACCACACCTGGCTTAGTTTATTATTCTTTTATCAGCTTAGGATTTTTTTTATTGTCCATAATGAGTTACTTTATTTAGGGGGCCAACAATGAGTTGTTAATCAGCTTAGTTTTGAATTGCCCCCTTTTCCTTTCTCTTTGACAGTCAGGTGGTAGAAAAGACTGAGCTGCTCAGGTGAAAACGCTTCATAAAGTTCACAATAAATGTGATATTTTGTTTGTTTTTGTATGTGCATGCGTGTATGTAGTGTGCGTGTGTGTGGTTCATGTTCATGTGTGTGTGAGCACATGGCTGTGAAGGTATGTGTGCACTGTGTACATGTGTGATTACAGGCATGTCCTCTGTCCAGCTTTTCCGTGGGCGCTGGGGTTCTAAACTCAGGACCTCATGCTTTCTCGACTGAGCCATTGTGGGACCCTGCTAACGGGGCATGGAGGATGTAGGGTTTTGCTGAGTCTGGCAGGCTTCTGGGACTGTATCCTTCTGATAAGGAAGTTGAAGCAAAGTCTGAGGGCCCCTATAAATCTTAGCAATCCTGAACAGGGAGTTGATGTGCGCTGCAACTCCCTAACTAACCCACGGACCCAGAAGCCATCTCCCTACTCTATGGACTCTTCTTAAGTTTTACATTTTATTTTTCACCATTTATATAATTATGCTATTATTAAATAGCTCAAGGAAATAGTCACGATATTCCCAGTCTTTTATGTCAGAAAATATGCTGCTGAAGGTTACCTGTCAATGACCTTAAGAGATCTGATTCTGTACTTTTGTTTGGAAATTTTCACATAATTTCTTAAACTGCATCATGCTTGAGTCACAGAGCAGAGATAGAAGTGGTCTTCACTTATCTAGATATTATAGTTAGTGTAGTTTTAGGTTCCCGTAAAATTTAAACAGAAAGTAGCGTTCGCAGGCACCTCTGTTTTCACACAGCACCGCGGATGGGGTTGTGGACATCACCCATGGGATGGTGAGCTTGTCGCAATCAATAAGTGGAAATGACATTAGCACATCGTGATCATGTCTCATTTGCATTAGGATTAGACTTTTGTTGTGTTTTTAAAAATATTTTATTTATTCATTTTCTAGCAGAGAGATACAGAGAGTGAGAGAGAGAGACAGAGAGAGAGAGAGAGCACCAGGGCCACCACCTTGTGGGTCTGGCTTATGTGGGTCCTGGGGCATTGAACCCGGGACCTTAGGCACTGGAGGCAAGTGCCTTAACCGCTGAGCCATCTCTCCAGCCCTTTTGTTGTTTTTTTAAAAAATACTTTTATTTTTTTCTTTGCAAGCAGAGAGGGGATAGAGACAGAGAGAGAGAGTTAGAGAGAGAGAGAGAAAGAGAGAGACAGACAGACAGAAAGAGAAGGGGTATGCCAGGGTCTCTAGCTGCTGTAAAGGAACTCCAGGTGCATGAGCCACTTTGTGCATCTGGCTTTTATGTGGGTACTGGGGAATTGAACTCAGGTCATTAGGCTTTGCAGGCAAGTGCCTAGACCATTGAGCCATCTCTCCAGCCCTGTTTTGATGTGTTTTGTTTGGCTTTTGTTTTCAACGTTGGGGAATCAAATCCAGGGCCTCGCACATGACATGATGATCTGCCTGTGAGCTACAACCCAGCCCTAGGGCTCACTCTTGGTACTGGCTACCCCGTCTGCAGCACACAGCCACCGTCCCAGCATGGCCCAGGATCACTTAGCTGCCTCACAGTAACTGAGCTCTGAGTCTCCATCTCCAGTGACCGCCGCTCACTCCTGGGCCACCCATCTATCCTTTTACTGTCTCCATGGCTTTGCCTTCTCTAGAATGGTGGACAGATGGAATCACACAGTCTGTAGCCTTTTCAGACTGGCTTCTTGCAATATTCCCAGTCTGGTGTTAATTAAGGCTCCTCCATGGCTCCTAGCTTGTTTCTTTTCGGTGCAAAGTAATAGTCCATTGTCTGGAAGTGTCACGGATTGTTCACCCATCCACCTACTGAAGAACATCTTAGTCGCTCCAAATTTGGACGATTCATAAAGCATTCACGGTGCAGGTTTACGTGTGGACGTTCATGTTCACCTCCTTTGGATAAACACCAAGGACCGAAGTGGCTCATCCCTAGACGGTTAGCTTTGTGAGAAACTGCTGAACTGTTGTTTTCTGCAGTTGCAACCCAGCCTCTGGTCTTCTCAGTGTCTAGATTTTGGCCTTTTGATAGGTGTGTAGTGTTCCTCCTGGTGGCTTGAATCTGCATTTTCCAGATGACATACGACATCTTTCCACCTCTTATTAAGAATAAGTCTTATTAAGTCAAAATTTCCACTTTTTCTTTACCAGCTGCACATCTTTGCAAACTGAATCAATGGACTCCCAGAGTCCATGTTTTAAGTCAGGTTATTTATTTATTTTTCTTCAGTTTTCAGAGTTCTTTGTGTAATTTGGAGTCCTTTATCAGATGTCTTTTGCAAATATTTTCTCTCAGTCTGTAGCTTATCTTTTCATTCTCTTGATAATGCTCTTTGACAGAGCAGAAAATTATAATTTTAATGAAGCCCAACTTATCAATTCTTTCTTTTCATGAATCTTGCCTTTGATGTTAAATTCTAAAAGACACCACCAAACTCAGTCGCCTGGATTTCTTCCTGTGTTGTCTTCTGCAAGTGTTGGTTTAGTGTTTCACCTTTAGGTCTACAGTCTATTTTGAATGAATTGGGAGGCTTTCTAATTCCTGACAAAATGCCTCATACAAACAAATTAAAGGGAAGATTTTGGGTTCTAGTGTCAGGGTTTTCAGTCGATGGTTGCACACTTGTGCACACCTGGATACCAGAGGTCAATGCCAATTGTATGTAACATTCTTTTTATAAATTTTAAAATTCTAGTTGCCAATATTATGTTCAGTATTTTTGCATCTATCTTCATGAATGACATTTGTATATAGATTTATTTTCTTATAATATCTTGACCTAGTTTTGGTATTAAAGTCATGCTGGCTTCTCAGAATAAGCTCTTCTTGTATTCCTTCTGATTCTATCTTCTGAAAGAATGTTGCTTAACTGGTAGAATTTACCTATCAAAAATCTGAGCCTGAAGCTGGATGTGGTGGCTCATGCCTATAATCCCAGCTCTCGGGAAGCTGAGGTAGGAGGATAATTGTGAGTTCAAAACCAGCCTGGGGCTACAGAGTAAATTCCAGGTCAACCTAGGAGAGCGTAAAATACCACCCCAAAAAAAAAAGTCTGAGCCTGGTACTTTCTGTTTTGGAGGTTATTGATTATTGATTCAAGTCATTTAATAAATATAGACCTATTTAAATTATTCATTTCTTTTTTGTGTGTTTGACAGATTATGTCTTTTAAGGAAATGGTTCATTTCATCTTAGTTATCATATTTGTAGGCATAGAGTCATTCATATTATTCTTTTATTATCCTTTGAAGTCCATGGTTTTTGAGGTCATATCCCATCTTTCATTTTTAATATCAATAATCTGAATTTAATCTTTCTTTTCTTAGTTGGTATGGCTACAGGCTTATCAAATTTCAGGGCTTCTCAAAGAACCAGCTTTTGACTTTATTGGGTTTTTTCTACCAATTTAGTGTTTGCAAGGTCTCTGATTTTCCTGTACCTTGTACCATCCGTCTTTCTGTTTTCATCAGATTTAATTTGTCCTTTGTTTTCAAATTTCCTGGTGCAGAAACTTAGGTTCTGAATTTTAAAACAGCCTTCCTTTCTAGTAGATGTTACCATGCTGCAAATTTCCTTCTTATTCTTGTCTTTGCTGCATCCACAAAATGTAATATATTATTTTATGTTCAATTTTTTTTAAAACTCTTAAAATTTTAAAATTTATTTTGGGTGTTGTTAAATTCAAGTATGTCCTTGGTGACTTTTATGCCATTATATTTTCACATTTTGGATATGGGCTATTAAAGTCCCCAGCTACAATAGGGATTCATCAATTTCTCCTTAGAGTTCTATCAGGTTTTGCCTCCTGTATTTTGACACTCTTTCACTAGACACACACACACACACACACACACACACACACACACACACACACACATTATTGTGTCTCATAGAGGAGTTGACCCCTGCATTATTATATGAGGCCTTTTGTACCCTAATAACTATTCTTGTCCTGACTCTTACTCGAATACTAATATAACTATTTCTACTTTATTTTGGCTAATCTTTGGACAGTATATGTTTCTCTATTCATTTACCTTTCCCCTATATGCATCTTTATATTTCAAGTGCCTCCTGAGTGCTGGAATTATAGGCATGTGCCACTATGCCCAGCAAATTCCGTTTTTTGATTGATACATTTAGACAATTTTATTAAGATTGATACTGACCACAGTCATTATCATGTTCCTTTTTTGCTCCTGTTTTTGTCGCCCAAATTTCATGTGCCTTTTGTGATTTTCAACTGAATATTTCATGATTTCTGTTGTGGTCAGCTTTCTAGTTGCTATGCAGAAAGAATCCAAGCAAAAGCGGCTTGTGGAGGAATGTGTTTATTAGGCTTACGGACTCAAGGACTCCATCCTGGCAGGGAAAACGATGGCATGAACAGAGGGGTGGACATCACCTCCACCCAGTACTGCAAACAATGGCAGGAAGGTGTGCCAAACACTGGCAAGGGGAAGCTGGTTTATAATCCCCAAAAGCCCACCCCCAACAACACAGCTCCATTGAGGTTCTAATTCCCAGAACTGCCATCAGCTGAGGATCTATCTATCAAAACACATTGATTTGTTTGTGGGGGACACCTGGACCAAACCATGACAATTTCACTTTCTTACTTGTTAACCTATCAGTTATATTTCCTTCTTTTTAAATAAATTTATTTTTTAAATAAAGGTCATACCCTTATATCTCCTCTCCCCCACTTCCATTCCACTGAGGGCCCTCCTGAAGGGGTCAGTCTCTGGGGGGTAGGGGACCTTGCCTCAGGTTAATCCCACCCACCCTGTGGCTCCTTCCTTTCTCTGCAAAGCTCCCTGAAGACTAATCTACATATGCCTATCTTGATTAGCTGTGGATGACGTCATTCCAGGCCAGGTCCTCGACTGTCTAAAAGGAGAATGCTGGCTGAATGCGACCAGCTGCTCAGGCTCCTGCCACCATGCCTTCTGGCCATGGTAAGCTGGGACCTGGACTGTAAACTGAAACAACCTTTCTTCCCTTAGAACAACTTTCCTCGGGTATTTTGTCCCAGCAACAAGAGGGTAACTAAGACACGTAGGAACTGGGTCCTCCTGGATTTTGTCTTTTCCTTCATGCCTTTGTTCATTTTTTCCTTTCTTCTTTCTTCCACCTCCCCCCTTCTGCTGGAGATCAGACTCAGACCTCTTGTGTGCAAGATAAGAACTCTGCTCCCTACCTATACCCCTAGCCACCCCCTGGAGTTCTTAACTCTCAGACGTGTCCACTCCAGCTATTAATTCAGTTCAGATTGTCCTTACCCTGTAGTTTCGGCTCAGACAAGCTTCAGTTCCTTGTATCGACAGGTCTTGCTGCCTGGTGACTTCAGCCCTTATGGATCTAAGAACAATCACTGATCCTTCAGTTAGCTCAGCCTGGTACTTGTTAGGACTCAGTGGCAACTTCCAGGCACATCACATGCTGAGCCAGAAATTGGAAGTCTCAACTTGGATTTTTAAATTCACCCTCTGACTCTCCGATACTGTCCTCTCAAAGGTATGTGACCTATCAAATTATCTTTTGCCTTTTCCTTCAAGAATATGGCATGGACACAGAGGAAGAGAGGATGCTTAAAGGTGGCCAGGGCTGACAGGAGGCAGAATTACCCCCAGTTCCTTTCCTCAAGTCTGTCTCCCCCTCTCCAAGCCATCTATAAGGGACATCCTGGCGCCTGACTAGAACATGGGTCCCTCCTTTATTTTAAGACATATGTTTATCATGCAGGATGAAAATAATACAAAGCTTTTCCTTTCTGTATGTGTGCGCCATATTATAACGGTGCAAAATGTTGTGCTGCCCATACCTACCTGTCTGCCGCATAGCCCAAGGTGAATGCCCCAACCAGGAAGCCAAGGTTCAGGATGGCCTGGGTGAAGTCCAACATCCAGGCATTGACGCAGACAAGGTCAAACTGTGAAAACAAAGAAACACACATGGAGATACCTGGGGAGGCTTTTCCTCAGACACCTTTCTCTCTTGTACAAATCAACAATCTTTAAACCCTTTTCTTACATATGCCGTAAATAAATTCTGAAAGTGTGCCGCATGTGCATTTATACTGACTTCTACCTATTTTCTTTGTCAGTTCAGAAAGCTGAAAGTGGAGTTGGGCTGAGTTCATTTAGCAGAGCGCCTGCCTAAGCACGGAGCCCTGGGATTGAGCCCCAGCACCATACAAACCAGTGTCCCATGCCTGCACTCAAGAGGATCAGAAGTTCAAGACCACCTTTTCCTGCCTGAGACTCCGCCTTAAGTACATACATACATACATGCATACATACACACATACATACAGTGGAATTTCTAGAATTCTACAAATACTGATATGTTAAAAATTTTGTTCCATCAATCTATAATATATAATAATCTATATATAAATGTGTCCAATAAAGTATAAATACAATAGTGACTGTCTGCCATCATCCTGTAAAAGTGAGTTCTTCTCCATATTTCCACCTAAAATGAGGTTAGCTACAAATTGATATTTAAGTTTTAAAATTCTCCTATAACATCACATCTTTGTTAGAATTTGTGGTTGAGTTATAATTATTATTATTTTCTGACCAACACTGAAAAGCCCATAGACAACGTGCTGAGTGACTACACAGGAGTCAAGTTCTAATGGAGGTGCACTCCTCACTTGTAGAAGACAGAAGAGACAGACCAGGCTTTCCCAGGTGGGCTCTGACTTCTACGGATACATACTGCTTAGTGCCAGAGTGAACCAGACCTCAGCATGAAGCCTAGTCCCGTTTCTCATTTGTATAAATTTAGGATCCAAGAAGCCTTGTGTGCATAAGCAAGCAAATGGGAATGGAGCGAGTCACAGCTGGTATAAATCTGGGAGGTGGGGCCTTGCTGGAGGATGTGTGTTGCTCAGGGTGGACCAGAGGATGGTATGGTCCAAAGCGCCTTGCCAGAGATGGCTCGTTCTTGGTGCTATCTTCCAGCTGCTGTAGCAAGACGTGACACCCAGCCTCTTTGCCATGTCAGGATGAAACTTCCCCTAGAAACTGCAAGCTGAATAAATCCTTTCCTTGCAAGAGCTGCTTCAGGTTCAGTGTTCTCTCCCAGTGAGGAGAAGGTAACTGCAATAGTGTCCCACCCCACAGAGTGAAAAAATGACTTCAGATCAAAGGTTTTGCCCACACATACGTAATAGTAGTCATCTAATTCTGACAATTTAAAGGATTTTTGTCATCAGTTTTGGTTCATTGAAGGTACAATTTCATTTCAAGTAAGTATATCGCTGATTATCTGCAATAATTTCCCACTGGGACTAGACGGGTGAAGAATGCACCTTCAGTAAATGTTCTCAGGATCTTGGAAAGCAAACGGGCCATTTCAATATCACAAATGACAAAAAGTTTGCTTTAGAAAAGAACCAACCAGTGTCCACCATCAAAACCCACCCTTCTGGGCTCTCCATAGCTGGGTTAGCTAGTGTAGGGTACAGGCAGGCTTTTCCTGGAGGACAGAGCCGGCAGCTCGAGAACAACCCTTTTAACAGTTTGGTTAACTTCTTTTGAGTTGCCTGAGGTAACCCTCCACCCCCAAATAGTCTTTCTACTTATACAATTTCTTTAACATAAAGCTAATTATTTTTTCGCTTTTCCATAAGAGGAAAAGTCAGGATTTCTCACCTGTCACATTTAGATAGATGTCTCTAATGTCTAAATGACACTGAGGACCATCTGGGCCAGATATTGCTGTTCTTCTATGCTTTCTATGTACCAGGAGTGGTGACCAAGTGTAAATACTACATTTCCCAGACTCCTTTGCCAGCAGGGGTTTAAGAAGTGAGTGCAGGATCAGAAGGAAGGAGGGAGAAATTACTCTCGCCTTGTGGCAGCTCCAGTTCAAATCCTTGGTTTTGCACAACATACATAATAGTAGTAATCTAATTCTGGCAATTAGATTATTTAATTATTAAATTATTATTAGATTATTGAATTTAAAGAATTTTTATCATCAGTTTTGGTTCACGAAGGTACAATTTCATTTCAAGTAAGCCTAATACAGGTGATTATATGTAATAATTTCCCACTGGGACTGGATAGGTGAAGAATGCACGTTCAGTACATGTCACTACAGCAGTGCCTGGTGGAGTGCGTGCAATCCCTGCCTAACCACAGGAAGACGTTGGGATCTGGCCCCACACGTCTGGGAGGCTTTGAGTTGCTTATTGCTCATTGTCCCTTTCCCCTCTTTTTCTATGTATTTTTACGGAAATGCATACAAAGCCATCTGCACACTTAAGTTTCCAGTACAGGGAAAGCTGCAGACTCAGGGATTCCGGGGCTTGGGTGTGGCGTGCTGAACCCCACAGGATGAACAGTCAGAGCTCTGTGCGGCCTCCTGGAAGGTGCTGCTTCCTGACCACCCCGCACTCACTGCCTGCTGACGTAATAGTCTCAGACTATTTTCACCTGAGATGCATTTGCTGTGTTTAAAAGGAGGTCGGGGCTGGGGAGACGGCTCCTGCCACCCAAGAGTGAATGGATCACTGGGATCCCCAGCACCCATGAAGAAGCTGGATGCAGTTGTTCGTGCCTGTGATCTCAGCACTGAGGGAGTGGAGACAGGAGACAGGAGGAGTCCTAGGGCTCGCTGGCTAGCAGTCTAGCTGAACTGTTTACCTCTAGGTCTAGTGAGAGTGGAGAGTGACTGAGGAAGACCCCTGACATTGACCTCAGGCCTCCACATGCATGTGCACCCACACACATCAGAACAGCCAGCACTGACATTGTGTGAAACTGTAATCTTGGCACTTGACAGGAGAGCTGTGAGTTCAAGGCTAGCCTGGGCTACATAGTGAAACTGCCTCAAAATAAGAAAGAGAGAGGAAGGAGGAAAGGAGGAAGGAGGTGGGAGGGAGGGAGGGAGGGAATGAAGGAGGGAAGGAACGAAGGAAACAGGAAGAAAGGAGGGAAGGAGGGAAGGAAGGATGAAAAAAGGAAGGAGAGAGGGAAGGAAGGAGGGAGGGAGGGAATGAAGGAAGGAAGGAAGGAAGGAAGGAAGGAAGGAAAGAAGGAAGGAAGGAAGGAGGAAGGACAGCAGGCAGTGAAAACACTGGGCTGCAAAGGCTAAAGCTGTAAACCCATCTTGAGACACCTAAACACACCACTTATCCATAGAAGTTAATTTGACTATTCCTCTTATGGAAAAGTGAAAAAACAATTAGTTTCATGTTAAAGAAATTGTATTAATACAGAAACTTTTTTTTTGTGGGGGGAAGTTACCTCACACAACTCAAAAAAAGTTAATCAAGTTAAACTGTGGACCACTAAATATTTACTTATGTCTTAATTAGTGTCATAAGAATTTGTGTTTCTCTGAAGACAATGTGTGTAGAACAAGTGAGCTATGTCTGATCTCATTTTGCTAAATGTACACATGCAAAAACAATACAAAGCTCGAATGCTCATAAATCCATGTGTACCCATCTTGTTACTCATTAATCTTCAAAGTCACTTTACACGAACAGAATAACTCTGCTTGGCACAAGCAGGAAGGCGGTCTGGTAAGCTTTGAGCAACTGTCACCTAACGCCAAAGGGATTGCACTGCTGCGCTTGCTTTTGCCATGAGACATGAGCAACTCTAGTGGAACTAAGTGCTTTGGAAGGGTTTCCGACTACAAGCTTTTCTTAGACCTTCCTAGTCTTTCAAAAACCAGACATTGTGTTACGTTGAGTTTAATGATAAAATGCTGGAACAAGTTATTATTAGATCTATGTCAAGATTGTGATATCTGAATTGCTCTTAAAAGCAACAAAGTTGGCAAGACAGTTGAGTGGTTAAAAGTACTTCCTGTGCAACCACGTGGGGCCTGAAGGGACCGGAGAGACTAGAGTTTGATCCCCAAGACCCACATAAACAGCTGGGCATGACCGCACATGACTACAACCCCAGTCCTGTGGAAAGCAGAGACTGGAGTATTGCTGGGGCTTCTGGAAAAATGACGAGTTCTGGAATCATAAGACCCTCCCACGGTTCATGTATATAATGGAGTACTACTATTCAGTGGTAAAGAAAAATGAAATTATAAAATTTGCAGCAAAATGGATGGATCTAGAAATGAATTATATTATGGATGGATCTAGAAAGGATTATACTAAGTGAGGTAACTCAGGCCCCGAAAGAGACTCCAGCTCAAGGAAGAACAAAAAGGTGAATGATGGAGTGGGTCAATGGTGAGTATACAGGGCACCACAGGGTCACATAAACATGTACCCGTGTCACAGCACACACACACACACACACACACACACACAAACTAAAGCAACAAAATATCTCCAATATGCAGAGGTTAAAGGTGAGACGTGAGGTGAAGATGGTGCAAGTATGTGGAAGGCTTAGAAACACTGCAGGGGGCCTTGCTGACCCGCCACAGACCTTCCCAGCATCAACTGGATTTTCCCATCGAGACCTAACTCAGCTCGCTTGACCAAACTCTCACACAAGAGACTGGAAAACCTGAGGACATCACCACTTCTGACATCAGTCACGAGCCGTGAAAAACAGCACCCAGTTGCTGGCCATCCTTTTTCTGTGAGGAAAGGATGTCTCTGAAGTCAAGTCACAACACCTATATGCCTCATTTCAGGGCTCTCAGGGAGAAGACACGTTAGGGTTTAGATGTGGCTTATTCTCCAAACATTCAGGTGCTGGTGAACCTTTACGAGGTGAGTTCTCAACGATGATCAGGCACTCAGGGACACGACCCTGGTTGAGGTAGTTCTCACAGGACCAGGTCTCTTGAGAGTGAGCTGCCATAAAAAGAGAAGTGACCTGTGAATCGTACTGGCTTCCTGTCAGGCCATTTCATCTCCTTCACGCCTGTAGTGATGTTATCTATCGTGAGGCTCCCAACAGAGGTCAAACACATGGGCTGCCTGATCTTGGACTTTCTGACTCCCAAACTGAGCTAAACAATCCTCTTTTCTTTAAAAATATCCAGATTCGGATATTCTGTTTTAGCAACTAAAAACATTTGAAGACAAGTTATGAAAGGACTATTCCTAATCAGCTCTAAGTCTGACATCAGGAGACACTAAGTTCTTTGTCACCGCCACAAGCATCAGTGACAGCTTGTTTGTAAGGTGTGGTGCTCCTCTGTGGCTGTGTCTGGCACTGGCCAAAACAATTCCATGTGGACTTCTACAGGCAAGTTCTATTTTTAATCGACATCTATGTGCCACAACATAAACCAATAATGATTAAAATAAACAGCAATCACAAAGAAAATAACTTGGGGTAGGTCTCTGTTCTGTCTGGGAAAAAATGACCTATGATATCCTTACTTTTTGTTTCAAATAAATTTATTAAGTAGTTGACAAGAAGAAGGTGAATGAACAAATGGCAGATAAATAACAGAACAGCAAGCTGGGCACTGGCAGCACCCAGCAGACATGACTGGCATCCTGACCAAAGGGAGGAGGCAGCAGATAAGACTATCAGAGGGGGCACTCACAACATTGAACAGAAATGGCTGTGGAATCCCCATTGAAACAGCTGGAGTTCCAATAGAGGATTCTGGGTAGAACATCTCCTTCCCAGGCAAGACTTCCACGTGACCATTCCCACCACACACATTTCAACCCCACGGGATGAACCCCACAGGATGAACAGTAGTGACCTCAGCTCAAGCCTTAAGATCTGGGGGTGGGTGGAGCAGACAGTCTGGGGAAACAGTTTGCTTCCCTCCTGTTCCCAAGGGCACCATGTTTTTAACCCTTGGGCTGTCTGTTGTTTTCCCTTCTCCTTGTCACAGGGACAGAGGGCCAGCCTACCCCAGGACAAGGGGTCTCAGAGGATGCTTGAAATAAAAAATGCTTGGGCCTGAGATAGGGGGAGGGGCCTCCCTGTTTTCAGAGCTCAGTTAGCACTCAACAAGCTTAGACAGCACGTGACAGTTTACTAATATAATGTATATTAGCATCTTTAATTTTTAATGTAATCATAATGTACATATTTTCACCAAAATATGATGGCACTATTTGGGGCTCTTCATTTTTTGCATATATATGTTTGTGGTGTGTGCCTGCATGTATGTGTGTGGGCACACGTGTATGTGGATACATGTGTGCGTGTAGGTGGAGGCCAGATGTCAATGTCTAGTGTCTTTCTCAATTGTTTTCTTCTTTAGTTCCTGAGACAGGGTCTCTCACAGAACCCAGCACTCACCATTGTGGTTCACCTGGCCAGCCAGCTTCTTTGGGGACCTTCCTGTCTCTGCCTCCCAAGAGCTGTGGCTGCTGTCCACCGAGCATTTACGTGGGTACTGAGGTCTGAAAGATGCTCCTCACACCGGGATGGCAAGTGCTTTATCAGCTGGGCCATCTTCCCAGCACCACGATCCTCACTTTCTCTCACGACGTTAACACTGTCCTTACATAAGGCATGAGCCATGATGAGCTGCAGGTATTAAGTGAGTCACAGGTATTTCTAGCTCCAGTCAGTGTGCTTGGCATTATGCTGCTGAGGCTGGGAGGAACATCAAATTGTTCAAACCTACTTTCTGCTTCTGCGAGGAGCGTTTTATATATAGTCGGGAGCCAAGGTCAATTTGTGTGAAGGAAGCGGAGAGCGGCTGAGATCTAAAGAACATTAGATGTGAGAGGGACTCGGAGAGAAATGACTGTTGGGGCAGAAGCAGTCGGAGCCAAGCAAAGCTGGACTGAGACAGAAACAAAGAGCAAACAAGGGCACCTGAGGCAGGAGGTGTGCATGCCAGGGAGAAAGACAACAATTTGGGTGGGTGCCTGGCTCTGTTGCTCAGTGGTCAGTCCAAAGAGTCACTTGTCCCATAGTAAAGGGTGGGGAGTGCAGATCCAGGGTTGGGACAGTGAGTTTCTCACCCAGGAAACCAGAGGCAGGAAGAGAAGATCAAAGGGCTAGAGAAAGAGTCTGAAGGGATGTCCAGGCTCAGGATGGAGGACAGACCAGAAGAGCCTGCAAGAGCCCAGAACATGGTGGCACACTGTACAGAGGCACCTTGAGGGGTAAAGGCTCAAAGTCCCTGCTGCCCCCAAAACCCTTCCCCAAGGTTCATCATGAACAAAGTAAAGTTTAATGCACAGCTAAGCGAACAAGTGTCGAAATTGAATGGGGTGCTGTCTGAAGATGCCTTTTGAGGGGCAACTCCTGGGAGTCTGGACTCGTCATGCCACACTGTTTCAGACTGGTACTGCTTGCAGCCTGAACCTGGAAATTTCTTTATACAAAGGGCAGAGGTTAATACAGGCATACATAGCTGGCAAAGTTCCCAAGAATGAGCACTACCCCACTCCCTCCAAGACTCAGGGAACCTTGCAGAAGAGGGGACAGAAAGAACATAAGAACAGGAGATGGGAAGTGGGTCTGTGGGATGCTGAATTCTAGATACAACAAATCTGCTATTTTCATGAACACACCGCAGATGTGGTTTCCTGTCAATATTTCATGCTTGATGAGGAAGGGTCCATGGCACCCCACACCTCCCAAGTAAAGAGTGGAGACTGATGGTTGTGGGGAGAGGGGAGTCACGTCCTTTCATAGTACGACTACTGGTGGCGTGCCCATTCTCCAGAAATAACCTGCCACCCGTAATCACGCAAGTGGCCTTCATTTAATGCAATGAGTTAAAAAAAAAGCCTACCAAATGAACAAAAAATGATGTTTGAAATGATAGAGATTTAGTGGAAAGAAAATGGATTTTTGTGGGGGGGAGTGTAACTGGAGGAATGGGCTAAAACGGCATTGTATACCTGTGGGAAACTGTCAAAAATGCATGCTTTTGTCTGAAACTTGTGACACTGGGAGAGATGAAAGTATGAAATCTATTTTAATACTAAAGCCCTGTCATTTTTAACTGGTGCCCAGCATGACTCATCCTCACATCACGGAGGACACATGGGTCCCTCTGCTCAGGCTGTTGCATTTCTTGGTAGTGAAGACTTGCAATTACTCATCTTGAAATGTTGGTAGTTTTTCTAAATAACCAAGACTCCAATGACAAGAAGAGATTCTCAGTGTGTGCAGGTTGAAATGTTCTCAGCGTGTGCAGGGTGAGAGGCTCTCAGTGCGTGCAAGATGCTTAGGGCAGAAAGGGATGACTCTGAGTTCAGATGACCCAGAGGCTTCTTGGCTTTGCACTCCCGGCTCTGTGCCCTTGGGTTATCTGCTGTGTCCCTGTCTTTGAAGTGAGAAATGGGCTGATGTGTCATTGACACATGCCAAGGAGTTAGGACAATGCCTGTGACATTGTTTAGTCAATGCTTCTGGTTGCATTATGGTCAGTGATAAAATGACGATGATAAATCACAGAAATCGTGGTTTTACAAAGTAGTTCTCAACACTAGGTGTTCATGAAAATGTCTTGGGGTGACTGGAGAATACATTAGCCCCCACACTGGAAGAACTACAATAGAATCTGGTCTATTATGCAGCAAGTGTAGAAAGGCCCCCAACCATGTAGATATCTCTGGAGACAATTAATTTTAGTACATTTCACCATATTGACAGTGTCTTCTGCCTTCCCCTCAATTTTGTGTCACCTGGAATTTCAGAATGTCACCTTATTTGGAAAGTCTTTGTAGATGGAATTAGTTAAAGTCATAGTGGGCAGTTGTCCTTATAAAAAAAAGAACAGGAGACACATAAGAAGACAATGTCTCTAAAAGGGGTCCCGAAAACCTGAGCACTGGGCTTAAAGGTGAGTGAGAACAAAGCCTTGAGTGCTCATTAGCACTACGGCCTTTCCTCCGCATGAACTCTTCTCTGCTTCCCTTTTTCCTCTTCCCAATCCTTCAGGGCTCACAGATGCAGACGAAAAGGACAGACCTCAATCAAAAACAAGAGAGGCTGGAAGAGAGAGTAGGGAAAAGGGACTTAAGAGAAGGCAGAAACAGAGATGAGCCACATGGCCGCATGGCAGCGAGGGAATCCCCTCTCCCCAGTACTAACCGGGATTGAACACTGGTCCTCATGATTGCAAAGCACTCACCTTACTGACTGAGCCACCTCCCAGCCCCACCAGGGATAGTTTTTTGCTGCTAGAAATTTTCTTCACACACACACAAAGCACGATGGAATGTGTCATAATAAAGTCATAGTCCAGCACTGTGGTGCACACCTATAATCCCAGCCTATGGAGGGAGAGACAGGAGGATCACCCTCAATTGTGAGGCTAGCCTGAACTACAAAGTAAGTTCCAGGTCAGCTAGGGTATACCGTAAGGTGCATCTTTTTTTAAATATTTTATTTATTCATTTTTTCAAGCAGAGAGAGAGAGACAGAGAGCAGGGGGGGGGCACCAGGGCCACCACCTTGTGGGTCTGGCTTATGTGGGTACTGGGGAATTGAACCAGGGGCCTCAGGCACTGGAGGCAAGTGCCTTAACCGCTGAGCCATCTCTCTAGCCCAAGGCTGCATCTTGGAGAACCAAACTATAGCCATTAGGATGCAGGTTGGTGACAAAGGGGGGGGGTAAAATAAGAGAGTTTTAAAAGTAAATAAAATTTAAAGACCATCCATCAATAAGTTTTATGATTCTTTGTAAATATTTATTCATGAGAAAGAAAGAAGCAGAGAGAGAGAGAGAATGGGTGTGCCAGGGCCTCCAGCCACTGCAAACAAACTCCAGACGCATGTGCCACCTTGTGCATCTGGCTTTCCGTGGGTCCTGGGGAACTGAACCCAGATCATTAGCATTTGCAAGCAAGTGCCTTAACTACTGAGCCATCTCTTCAGCCCTTCATATGTCTTTTTAAGGAAAGTAAAAATTAGGTTTTTTCTCTGTGTCTGCTTCCCTGACTCCTGGTAGAGGTATGATGTGGAGTTCAGCATTAACTGCATCTGGAACATTCGGATTCCATCTCTTAGAAATCGGCCATCATGAGACATTCCCCTCCTGTATTACTAAGCATCAGACTTTCCTGAAAAGGAATTCCAGGCCAGAGAATGAGACCCACCCAACACATCTCCCTAGATTTCAGTTTCTGTCTTTCAAAACTATTGGTAGCTCTTTTTCACTTCTTGGAAACCACAGTTGCTAATAATTTTCATAATCGTGTCAGAACATGCAGTAATGTGTCTTAAAGCTTGCTTTTAAAAGTTTTCCAAAGCCAACATTTTCAATAAGAACACACTTATAACACAGGCAGCCAAGCTGATGAAATAGCACCACTGTATCGTATGCAAATTTGACTTTTCCAGTTTGTGAAAACTAGCCTTCAGAACTGAAGTCTTTGGCATTTCCCAAGCCAAATAACTATCCCTTTGAAACTTTTAAAAACAAATGGATTCCACATGAATATTAAGACTCTGAATGGTAATTTTACAACCACATTTCTGACACACCCCCTTAGGATCCTTCTGGAATCTTCAGGCTTCAAATTAGGAAGCACTGAATAGTCCTAAAGCTACATTAATTCTTGTCCTGATACTGTGAACGTGGAGGGAAAGTTAGACACACACAGGGTTCCTCGTGTAACTAAAATGAATGCTGGAAAGGCAGAAGACCAACAAGGTACAGAGAAAAGTCCTGGAGACACACAGCCCAAAGCTGCTGTTAGAATAACTCGACAAACAACCACAGGGTGGAAAACAGTGTTGAGGAAAACTCCAGGGTTCTCGGCAGACTACAAGGTGGCTCTTTCCTTCCTTCCTGTCTTGCACTCAGTGTTGCCTTGTTTATTGTTCTGGCGGTGTGTATTTGAGAGCAAGAGAAAGCAGGATGGAGAGCAGTTGTTTCATAACATTTCCAATGGATTGCAATCAGGAAGGGAGACTGAGAAAACACTAGATCTTGACAGTGTTGGCCAGCTTTGATGACAGGCAGCTTCAAGGACTTCCAGGCTAGCCTTGAGAAAATAGGTTCATTGACTGAAGTCTATGAGAGGTCACAGCTGTGTGTGCTTGCTCTGTTTAGCCTGGGGCACTTATAGAGAGGAAGCCCAGAGTGCAGATCAGACTTTGACCATGAACATGAACTCTGAATGGGGCTAATGTAGAGGTTCCCAGCTCTCACATCACTCAACGGTGTCTTTCCCTTTCCTTAGTCACCCAAACTGTCTTTGCCTAGGTGTGAGAATGTTAAGAAATATCTGGTCTTTCCTAAGATCAGGGCACAAGTAGATTCTACCAAGCTCTAGGGGAAAATTAACAACATTTAGCTTTTCCATAACTTGTCATGGGCCCTGCTGTCGCGTGGGACCTGCGGCCAATGGCTAGTGTGCAAGGTCCTGATGGAAAATACTTCTTAAAGAATTTTATATACAAATTGCTTTTATTATGATGGATTTGATATTATTAAAACAAACAATAAGTAAAACGCTTACTTAGCATTGCAGGACCCTGGGCTCTGTCCCCAGTATCAGTCAACCAATCAAGAAAATGTCTATGAACGTCATGCTGGCCACAGGCCATCAGAACTCACTCCCTGAACATACACACCAGCCAAGTAAGCCTTCAGCCATTGAGGGATTTGCATTCTACACATCTAAGAGTTTGGTGAATGAACACACAGGATGCCTTTTGCCACCACGTGCTTCCAGTCTGAAGGTCACTTTCATTGACAATCCTGACCTCTTTCCCTATTGGACAGGCTTTCTGTTATCTGTTTTACACACAGTCTCTCATGAAGTTCTCAATATCCCATAAGGAAGAGCAGATTCATATCCTCACTCTACAGATGAGGAAACTGAGACTTGGAATGATCAGGAAACTGGTCACAGACCACACGGTAGTCAGATGTATATTGGGGGACATCAGTTTCCCCTGTTTACACCCTTGAACACCCGAGTCTGCCCTGACTATGACCACCTCACCTGTCCCTCTAGCCATGAAATAGTCTCTTTTTTTCCAAATTGCTAAAACATGCATTCCTCATTTAAGAAATCGTTTTAAAATAATCTCCCTTTATTAATGTACGGTGATAAATGTACGGTGCAGCAAATAGGTTAAGTGCTCTTATTTTTTAAGCATGTTATCATTATTCTTTAAATACATAGGCTTGGGGTGGGGAGGTGGCTCAGTGAATTAACCGCTTGCTGTGCAACTCTGAGCACCTGTGTTTGGATCCCCAGACCCCACGTGAAAGAGCTGGAAGCTCAGGTGGGCTTCTGTAATCCCTGTGCACCTATCGTATAAAAGGAAGCTGAGACAATTCCCAAAGCTTGCAAAGGGAGGAGAGAGAGAGAGAGAGAGAGAGAGAGAGAGAGAGAGAGAGAGAGAGAGAGAGAGCCTGCCTACCTGCCTCAAATGAGGTAGAAGGTGAAAACTGTCTGAAAAGATGTCCTCTGATCACATATGTGCCCTGGCATGTGTGTGTTCTGGTACGCACGCACACACACACACACAAAGTATTCACTAAAGCATCTCTTTTTAAATACATCCATCATATTGTCACCAATTGACTATTACTCAATGCTTGCTCTAACATTTTGTATGACTTGCAGAGTGTGAAAAAAAGTGCTGACGTCATACCAGCCTGGTTTTTCTCTTCCTTCAAGCAGGACTCTACCAGCAGAACATTGCTCTTAGAACCAATGGACAGGGAGGGGAAGCATAAGCTTTTGAATACAAAAGCACTGCATCTTGGTCTTAAAATGATGTTTGCTTTACAAAGAGAAGGTTCTAGAACTGAGTGTCACCCTGTCAGTCTATATGTCTTTATCTTGGTTCAGTGCTAGGGGAGACAAGAGGAAAACTGACCATTGCTAAGACTGCATTGATTCGCTTAAACCCCATAGGCATTTAGAAAGGCAGGAATCCTGAGCATGTGCACTGGGGCAGGGCTGGCTTCCTGAGTCCCTTCCCCACCCCACATACTACTTCTCTCAGGAATCACGGGATCATAAACCTCCGCAGGTCAGATCTGGTATGGAGTGACCATGGACTTCTTGCAAAGTTCTTCCCCTGCCACTTGGGGAAAGCAGTGGGGGGGGGGCAACCTTCTAGAGCTCTGGGCCAGTCATTAATGAGTGTTCCTAACAGGCCAGCCAAGTTGAAGTTTAATGATACGTTCACGTTTTTAAATACCTGTTTAGCCCAGCAGCCTTTAGGAAAGACCCAAACAGCCTCCCCATGCCTTCTCTCCTGGCTCTTTTGCTTAGCACCCTGTGGAGCTGAGCACCCTTTGGAGGCAGAAGAGGAGGAGCCATGGTCAGGTCCCTTCGCTGCATGCTGGGTAAGCAGGGAAGACTTCATCTCCCGGGATAGTTCCACTTCTCAAGACCTTGCATTCTCCACAATGGTAAGGACCATAAGGAAGCTAAGCGTGGTGGCAAGATGCTTACACGGATTGCTTTTGGAGGGGAGACACGCTGTGGTTCATCAAAAGGGGATCCGGACCAGGTCCTAGCTCTGGCTGAGCTCCAGGGATGCAGTAATGCAAAGGTTAGAGTTACCCATCAGGCTTGGTGTGGTGCTCCATCATGTGAAGGCTCCTTTAGGTCTGTGACTGGTAAAAGACTCTCTTAATGAGTTCCCATGTGTCACCAGCAGCAACTAAGAATGGCCCCTTAGAGACCTCTCTCTGCAGGCAGCCAATGCCTTGTTTCCAGTAATCTACCACACAGAGTTAACGCCTATGTTTGAAACCATGAAGTTTGTGCACATTTATAACCCAGACTCTTTCAAAACTTAAGATGACACAAAGCACTGTTGTTCTGGAAATAGCCGTTTATCATCTCCGTAGTGAGCATATCCAAAAGCTGGTCCTATTTAAACACATTCCCTCCCCATATGATCATGTTGTTGGCATGTGTAATTCATTCTTATACATCTTGGGAAGCAAGAGAAAGCCCGCCTGGCTGCTTCCCACAGCACCCTCTGTCCCTACCTGCGCCTCTAGCCTCGGCCATTTCCTCCTGGAAACATGGCCTGAGGAGATGTGACAGGAGGCACCTGCCCTGGTCTTAGGGTGTCCAGGCAACTTCTTGACCATTACTCTTGCCAGCATGTCTAGGAACCGAGCTGTCAGTACAGAGAGGAGACTGGATAGGCTCATGACCTGTGGGTTTCTGCTTGGGGCTCTTGTGAACCCCTCCAATCACGAACATCTCACTTGGCCTCCAACCTCAGCCCTGTGGGAGCTCTGACTCCTTGGGGACCAGCTCTGCCTTGCAGGTTCAGACTTGCTGCCAACCCTGCACCTCTGGCTCTCACGTTGACGCTGCTGTGGGGCTTCCTGGGCACCTGTGCATGGGCTTTCTGCCAGGGTGAGGGACCTAAGGCTTGCAGAGGGACATCTGACCCCTGGGAGGCAGAGCCCATAACTCATGTCTCCTTTCTGCCTTCTCACTTTCCATCCCTCCCACCCTCACAGCCACAGGGCTTGGTCAGTTTATCTCACAGAGCAGCAGCTACCCAGAGGGGAAGTGGAGGACTCCTTTCCCCCACTTCTGCTCTTCACCCCTTGTGGTGGTTTGAATCAGATGTCCCCTATGAACCCATATGTTCTGAATGCTTGAGCCCCAGCTGCTGGCCATTTGGGAGGTGGAGCCTTGCTGGAAGAGGTGTGTTGCTGGAGGTATTAATTATAATCCGTTCCCCCTTGCCAGAGCTCAACTCTTTTTCTTGCTGCTATTTGCTACCTGCTGTGGTGAGAAGTGGTGGCCAGTGTCTGTTCATGGCATGCTCTCCCCTGCCATCACGAAGCTTCCCCTCAAGACTTCAATAAAAAATAAACACTTTCCTCCTATAAGCTGCTTTTGGTAGAGTGTTTTGTCCCAGTAACAGAAAGGTAACTATGACACCCCTACTCTGCTCCTGTTAGCCTCATATGTGAGATCTTGCAAGACAGTCACAGAACCCAATTTCTGGGAAACCCCCCATGAAGGCAGTGGAAGGATACAGGACCAAGAGGACTGTGGGAAGGTGAGAGAAAATGGAAGATGAGTGAGCAACACATTTTGTCCCAGGGAGAGATGCAGATCTGCCTCCTCAGAGGACCAAAAAAATCTAGTTCTCTAGAGGTTTTGAGAGCTATCTGCCTTTGTCTTCCTAACCAGCAAGGCCGTGTGCTCTTTGAAGACCAAGCCATGCTTGGAACTGTGTGTGACAACACACACTCACACACATAAACTTTTGTGGGTTAGGGCTGGAGAGATTGCTCAGTGGTTTGAGGCACTTGCTTGCAAAGTCTGTGGTCTGGGTTTAATTCCCCAGTGCCCATGTAAAGCCAGATGTGAAAGTGGTGCATGTATCTGGAGTTCATCTGCAATGGCAAGAAGCCCTGGAATGCCCATTCTCATATTCTCATTCTCTTTCTCTCTCTCTCTCTCTCTCTCTCTCTCTCTCTCTCTCTCTCTCAAAAATAAATAAAAGTGTAAAAGATCGTGGGCTAGCCAAGAGGAAATGTAGGTGCTGCAACTACTAAACCTGAGGACTGAATAATAATGCCAAGCTTTTCTGGTGGAAACAGAATTTTGGGTGCTGTATTCAGGAAAGGCCCATATAGGCCCCTGTCATGGTTTGATCCAGGTGTCCCCCACAAACAAATGAATGTGTTTTGATTGATATATCCTCAGCTGATGGCAGTTTGGGTTTTACAACCTTGATAGAGCTGTGTTGTTGGAGGCAGGCTTATGGGGTTATAAGCCAGCTTCCCCTTGCCAGTGTTTCGCACACCTTCCTGCCGCTGTTTGCAGTGCTGTGACGGAGGTGATGTCCACCCCTCTGTTCATGCCATCATTTTCCCTGTCAGGATGGAGTCTTCCCTCGAGTCTGTAAGCCTAATAAATCCATTCCACCACAAGCCGCTTTTGCTTAGGTTCTTTGTGCAACAGCCCCCCAGTGGTTAGGGTGTAGGGACACAGTGAACTATGTGAACTTGCCTGTCATCTGCCCATGGGATGCCCCCAGTAAGCCCCTTATGGGAAGGCTAAGGACACATCTCTGGGAGACAATGACATCTTGGGACAGGTTTCCTCTATGTGGTATAGATCTCTGCCACAGGCTCACTGTAAATATGTACTGTTATCTACCATAGTGTAACCAGAAGCAGACTGAGCCTTGGGAAGGGAGAGCCCTACACTGTCACATCTCTTCCCCAGCTTCCTATTGGGAGAACCATTGTGTCCTCTGTCTGTGCCAAGGACTTGCTGTCTGCCTCTTGTTGACTCACAGCTGTGCTGCTTGTATTCTGGAGACAGCAGGGAATCTTCTGCTGGCTCAGGCTTTGGGCATCTTTTCCAGCTCTCATCCTGCAGCAGAAATTACACAATCACAGGCTAGGGATGGGGTGGATGCACACGAGCCACGGTCAGTATCCCTGAAGCTCTGGGGCGTGGAAGCGCCATCTTTGTAACTGCACTGACGGAGAATTTAGTAAGAAATATCCAATTGCAGAGCATGCCTCTAATCAAGAATTGAATTGAAAACTGGTGATACGAGAGTGAATGCTATAGTTGTAAATACTTGAAAAATGCATGAAACGCTTTTAAAATTTGCTAGTAACTGAAGCAAGATGGTGAACTAAGGCCATGGTGTACTAATGCAAAATCCAGAAGAGAGGCTGGGATTAATCTTCTCAGACTCTGTTTGCAAATGTTATTATAATTCATTCCACAAAGTCTTTGCATGTATTAAAACTCTATTGTTCAAAGGCACACCATATATTTTAACACAGTATCTAGGATATAGGTCATCTCCCCTTGTTGAACGTCTGATGATTTAGGCTGAGTTCCAGACCTCTCACCAATGTTTTGTGTTCTTTATTTCTTGGCATTGTGATTTGCCAAACCCACCAGGCTGAGTTTAATTGCACCCTTCTGATTCTTCATAAAATAGTCTGTTACAGGGTCTGAGGAGATGGCTCAGTTGTTGAAGGCACTTGCTTGCTAAGCCTACCTACTGGCCCAGACTCAATTCCCCAGCACCCACTTAAAGATGGGCATAGTAGTAGTATCTGGCATTTTTTTGGTAGTGGTAAGAGACCCTGACAGGCCCAGGATGATTCACACATATAAATAAATAAATGATTATTAAGAAAAGATAGTCTGAGCTGGGAGTGGTGGTATATACTTTTAATCCCAGCACTTGGGAGGCAGAGGTAGGAGGATTGACATTTGAGACTAGCTTGGGACTATAGAGTGAGCATCAGGTCAGCCTGGACTACAGTGAGACCTTACAGGAAGGAGAGAAAGAAAGAAAGAAAGAAAGAAAGAAAGAAAGAAAGGAAGGAAGGAAGGAAGGAAGGAAGGAAGGAAGGAAGGAAGGAAGGAAGGAAGGAAGGAAGGAAGGAAGGAAGGAAGGAAGGAAGGAAGGAAGGAAGAAAGAAAGAAAGAAAGAAAGAGGGAGGAAGGAAGGGAAGGAAGAGAAAGAAAGGGAAGGAAGAAAAAGAGAAAGAAAGAGAAAGAAAAAGAAAGAGAAAGAAATAGAGAAAGAGAAAGAAGAAAGAGAAAGAGAGAAAGGAAGAAAGAAAGGGAACGAAGAAAGAAAGAGAGAGAAAGAGAAAGAGAGCAAGAAAGAGAAAGAACGAAATAGAGAAAGAGAAAGAAGAAAGAAGGAAAGAAATAAAGAAAAAGAAAGAGAGAAAGGAAGGAAGGAAGAAAGAAGGGAAGAAAGAAAGAAAGAAAGGAAGGAAGGAAGGAAGGAAGGAAGGAAGGAAGGAAGGAAGGAAGAAAGAAAGAAAGAAAGAAAGAAAGAAAGAAAGAAAGAAAGAAAGAAAGAAAGAAAGAAAGAGAGGGAAGAGGGAGAGGAAAGGAAGAAGGAAGGAAGGAAGGAAGGAAGGAAGGAAGGAAGGAAGGAAGGAAGGAAGGAAGGAAGGAAGGAAGGAAGGAAAGAAAGAAAACCCATTGATTAAACTATAGGGTTTTATTCTGGCTAAAAAGTTATAGATGCTAAGATGGTCTTTTGGGATGTTTTCTGTTGTGCTGAACAATACATACTATCTGTGATGGTTAGGTTTTGTTGTCAACCTGATCTTTTTAATTATCTTGGGTGGGTCTCTGAGGATGTTTACAGGAAGGCAGCCTCTCAGTAGGGGGCAGGATGTAAAGAAGCTCAAAGAAGCTAGAAGTAAACATCCTTTCCTGTGTGGGCAGTGCAGGAAGGAAATTCCAGAGACTCAGGAAGCCATTAAGTCTGGGGAAGGGTTGCAAGACCCCACCCTAAGTCTATGTAAAGGGGAAGAAATTTTCTCCTTGCTCTCCTGCCTGTTTGCTGGTCCGTGTGTATTATGTTGGTGATGGGTTTCTCTCTCTGCTTGGACCTTTGAAAGGGGAGCAGCCTCTTTTGCATTCTGGAACTTCTTCTGTATCTATAGCTACAAATAAATCCTTTCCTCCCAAAAACTGTGCCTGGTTTGAAGATTCATCCCAGCAGTGTGTGGCTAAGACAACAGGTAAAAAGCATTAGCACATCTCTCACATCCTCTGAGGGGAGGGTAAAGGTGTTGTGAGGTTGTGACCCCATTGTGAAGGCAAAGCCAATTTAAGCATAAGATGATCCCAGTGGCGGCCACAGCAGTGGGTACCAGGTTGAGCTCTGGGGAAAGCGCCTCTGTTGGATCTTGGCTCGCTCTGTAGCCATGTGATGTGAGACGAGGGACACCACTGCTCTCTATTCCACTTTTCCTTTTTATCCTTGTCAAATGCACGGTGATGACGACAGATGTCAGGACTGCGGTCAGAGGTTATGCACAGGACTTAGGGTAAGTGGCTCACTTCTGGAAGCGAATGAAAGCGACGAAGAAGAACAGAGTGTGACAAGATCGAAGAAGTGGGAACCAAGTTTCTAGAATCAGACATTATCACCATGAGGGTGTGGGGCTTTGCAAGGGGAGGCAGAGGTATAGGAAAAAAGACAACCAAGGGAAAAAGGAGAAGGGACCAAGGGGTGATCAGTTTGGATGGGTTGGCTGGCTGGGGAAGAACAAGACCTTGTGAACACAGCGAGGTGGTGCACAGCCTGAGAGAGGGCTTCGTTCATGTGCCATATTCTCTCTGGCTTCCTCTTTTTTGACTGGTTTCTCTCTCGAGATATGCCACACACATCTGTGCCAGGGCAGACCTGGAGCTGAGGCTGGCTCCAAGTTCAAAAGGCACACACGGGAGCAAGGAGTCCTTCAGGGTGGCAGACACCTAGCCGGTTCCCTGGGGTCTGACGTCCACATCAGGCTTTGAGGTCAGTGTCCTTGTCACTCACGGGGTGATGCTTCTGGGTCCTCTCATGTGGCTCTCTGGGGACTCACCATGGTGAAGCAGCTGGTTGTTGATTCCCACTCCTCCAGCCATAGTCCAACAGGTCCCTCCAACTGGGCAGAAGCAATCAGTTCCAAGGGTGAGCTGGGCAGGGGCCAGAATGGAGCTCCAAGTCCAGGCTCAGGCTCCTGTCTCAGCCCAGTCAGCACTGGAAGGCTCAATGCTGGGGTCCTTTGGGAGGATCAAGAGTCAAGTGTCAAGTTTGCTAGGCGCTGGGACACTGGCAGTGGGGTGGGGGTGACATGTGTGAGCAGCACAGGTCTTGTCCTCAGATAGCTTGTCACCTGCTAGGTCAGGGAGGTCACCACCTATCTGCAGCCATGGTTACTGTGATGTAAAACGCTGACATTCACTTCATCTGAACACACTGCCAAGCCTCCTGCACAGCCTGGAAGCCCCACCAAGGTCTGGATTGAGCACCTCTCCCACAGGGATTTTCTCCGGCTGCCCCAGCGTCCCTCATCCCCACTCCACCTGTGGTCAGAGCACTGTGTGGAGCTGAGAAAGTCGGGTGAGCTGAGGACATTTAGTGATAGACACCAAGAAGGAGAAATGAGCGTGTATGTGTGTGTATGGACCTTCCAGAACCTCTTCAACTCAGGCAAGTTTCTCAGCCCTCGCTGCCGCCTGGAGAGGAGGGACGATCAGTTCCTTGTCAAGACGGGCTAACGGAGACTTGGAAAACATTGCCAATGTTATTCTTTCAATCCCAAGTCTTCCTTTAGTCATCATTCCTGAGCTACAGCCATGAGTTCCAGGAGAAACTGTGTCCGATGCCTGTATTGGGATCTGGGCCCCTTTTGAACAAATCCACCCCTCAGGCCTGGTGGTTGCCATGTGGACAGATCTCCAGACTCAAGCTGCCTCTTGGAATCCATTACCTCGGTGTCTGTCATCTCAGTGACAGTCGTGATCAGTTACTCAGCATTCAGGTGTGCAGGTAACATGATAAGTACTTTGCATGCATTATTTAAGTGAGTCGCCCATCGCTGGGCTTCAACACAATGCAGTTCCCATTCTGTACGAACTGGAGCTCAAAAACATAAAATTAGGGAATGTGGGCTCATTCTCACATTCCCAGCTGGGAAGCCTGCACTGTTAGGCGCTTATTTTCCTCAGTAAATTACTTACATTGTACCGACTCTGATTATTTATTTGTGAAAAAAAATTATTCAATAACCTACAGTGTTAATTTTATTTGGTTTTGTAAGTTATTGAAATAGGCTAGGTTTAAGATCCTACAGATTAGCCCAACCAACTTACATACTGGATGAGGACTCAATGCAATCTTGCAAGGATGCAGACAGAAGGAGACATCAGATAAACTAATCACAAAAATCACCACGCAACTACACATGACATAGGAACTCCCTTGGGAAAGAGTCTTGGACCAGTTTCTTACATTCCAGAACTAAAATTTCTTTTATTTAATTATTTGGAGTTGATGCCAAATTAATTTGAGTTGATATCAGACTACTTTGCTACCTTAGGTATTTAATACCGTGTGTATGTGTGTGGGCAGATGTTCATTTATGTGGAAGTCAGAGACAACCTCAAGTGTCATTCCTCAGGCTGTCTACCTTTTTGAGACAGGGTCTCCCACTGGCCTGCTACTTGCCAAGTAGGCTAGACTGTCTGGCCAGCGAGTGTCAGGATCCATCTGTCTCTGCCTTTCCAGCCCTGGGATTACAAACACGCACCACCGTGCCAGACTTATTTCACATGGGTTCCAAGGATTGGATTCAAATCCTCCTGCTTATGAGGCAAGCACATTACTAACTGAACTATCTCCCCGGCCCAGTATTTAATACCCTTTACCATCCTGTGACCCCCCCATGAATAAATAATTTGAAAACTCTCTTGAGAACAAGGACAAGAAGTTCATGTTTCAATAGATGACTGCAGAACATCACTTTAAAAATCATCAGTATTAAGCCTGCGCAATATATCCATAAATGTGCTACAACCAACCTTGAGAACAGCAGCTCTGGCCCAGGGTCCCTTCTGTTTATGGCTCAGAGAGGTATCAGTTTACTGTGTCCCTTCCCACGGGACTGGAGACGCGCATGTCGCCTTTCATCTTGATCTGTTGGTTGTCCTACACTTCCAGTTGGCAGAAGCGCCATGAAATCAGAGCTATCTTGTGCGTACGCTGGGCTAAGCAACCACTGAAAAAGGCATCTAAGACGTGCGAGGCTGTGGAGCAGAGGAGGATGGGGCTGTCCTGGACTGAGGCATCACTCACCCTGGAGTGGCCTGTGTGCTGCTTACTCAGTGAGGTCCTGACAATGGGCATCCTGACTTCTCTCAGAGAACATAGGTGGTCTTGACCTTGTGTATGAGGACCAATCTCTAGTTCTAGAAACTCAGAGGTGTTATCTCCTGTACCCTAGAACAATCCTACACGAGAGGTCACCTGCCTTACAGGACTGGGGTACATAGAATAAACACTTGTGTTTCTGAAGTCCAGGATTGTGGGCACTCTGGCTCCTTTGCAGTGGCTCCCATCATAGGCATGGCCTGTGCCGGGGGTCCTCTCCTTGACTCTCCACAGGATCGAATGTATAGAAGGACGGGATGTACAGATGCTGCAGAGATTCCAGGTCTCATTGCTCTGCCTGTCCTCATGCCAACATCATCTGCAGCCCAGCCCACCAGGAAGGAACGCTGAAGCAAGAGAGTCCAGCCTGACTTCAGGAATCTAACAGCATGTTTTAGGCGGTCTTTCTCCCAAGACACCTTTCCACTCTCACTTTCCTGACCCGGAACTCATCATATACATCAGGGACCTGAATACTGGCCTGAATACTCTCTCTACTCCATGAGAAAAGCTGTCACTTGTCAGCTGAATTGAGTTTCCTTCCTGTCCTTTTATAGCTTTTCATTTATTTATTTATTTTAAACTTTTTATTAGTAGCTTCCATAATCATAGACCCTTAGGATTCCCTCCCTGCCCTCCCTATATCGTTTCCCCCTCTCAATTAGTCTCTACTTTGTTTCTGTGTTTGAACTGGAGGCCTGCTCCATGGGCGGGAAAGCATGCCTGGTGCTAAGAGTTAGTAAAAACTCTATGGTGGGGGAGGGCATGAGCCCTAGGGGAGTAACACCTGCTGTCGTCTGGCTAAACTCCCATACAAGCACTTTGAGTTTTTAAATGAGCATGCCCACATGATAATGCTACTCTCACTTTTGGCTAGAGAAGCTTCTCTTTTTCAGATGGCAGTGACCACTGGGAAAACGCAAAAGTCACCATAGTGCTGAGAAGAAATGACAGTGGAGTGTTCAGCACTGGGACATCTCTGTCACACTTCCCGAGGCTCAGGGTCCATTGTGGAAGAGGTGGTGGAAAGACTGTAAGAGCCAAAGGAAGGTTAGGACTGCTTACAACGCAAACTTCAGACACGAAACGGCCTTGATATTCATGACGTCACAGTGCCTGATAATACCTATGCATAATGGGAGGAAAAGATGATGACACCAAATTTGTTTTTTGTCCCTCAATCAATTTTGAAAGAAAGAACTGAATCAGTCTTGATACCCTGGGCCCCCACGACCCACAAATAAAACCACTGCAAGTCTAAATGTGGGCATTTCAACGATCACATTTACTTACCTTCCTAGAAGCCCCTAAACTCCATCCCTCATTACGATTCTCTTCCTTCACACAAATTACCAGCCACAAAGTGGTTCTGTTTTATTTCAGACACAGAAGAAAGGCAAGAGGCAACAGTCGCTTAAAAGCTGAGTTTCCGATCCCTCGCTCAGATAAAAAAGCCACCTGCTCTCTCCCCAGGCATTTATCATTCCAAAAGGACTACACCAAGAACTCTGAGGAGGTTGCCTCCCCCCTCCAACCCTGCAGAATAGAAATCAACTCCTTTCTTGGTTATAATTTAAGAAAGGGGGAGGGGAGGCAAGGAAGATTGTTGGAAAGGTTTTCTGGTTGTGAAGGTTGGGTAGCATTTCTGGCTCTATGTCCTTGGAGGGTCCAGCTGAGTCTTGGCATTGTGAACGCCATGCCCCTTGTTGCTGCCCGTGTCCCTGTGTCTGTGCCCAGCTGCCCCTGCGGCGGGCTCAGTTGACAACACAGGCCCGCTGAGGAGAGCCAGGACAGCTGAGAAAAGTCTTTTCTACACAATGGACGTCAGCACATAAAAATGATGGCCCCAAGGAGCCAGCAGTTATGTCCTTTCTGTTCCCTTTCATGTGCCAGGTCACATCCCCCAAATGCAGACAGCCTGGTCAAGTGCGGACCTGTGCTCTCGGCTGCAGAGTGTCTGCGTGGCCTTGGCCACCTGATGACTGTCCACACCTCGTGGAGCCCAGGAGGAGGGAGACCAAGGACTAAATGTGCGTCATTAAAAAGAACACTGCCAAGAAAAAGGAGCTTAGGTGAGTCACTGATGTCCGCTTGCCGGGTTTAAGCTATCGTTATGAAAGAGGGTAAATGAATCATTCAATGCCTTTCCCACTCACTCATGAATGTCATCAAAATGTTTACTAAATGCTGTGCCAGGTGGTGGAGGACAGAAAGCCTGTCCCTCCCTGATAGTCTGATGAGGGAGGCAGATGCCATCAGCACACAGTGGTGGAGGTGAGGACCAGGTGAAGAAAGGAACCCAAGCCAGCCCCAGGATGGAGGTGAGGGATGAGAGAAAGTCTTCACCCAGGAGACAATCCTAAGGTGCACGTTAAGGTGATAAAAGGAATGGACCTGGGAAGAAAGATGAAAGGTATTTTGAAAAAAGGTAAAGACGTGCACAAGGGTCCAGGTGAGGGTAGGTAGACTTAGGGTCCCAACCTGGAGAAGGGATGAACCTCAGAAGTGCACACAGAATCACAGGTGACTTGTGTGCCAGACAAGGGCAAAAAGCACCCCAAAGTGCCAGCTTCCCTGCTGTTTTTCAAAAGCTTTTTATTGACAGTGTATCTGCATATAATAATATAATGCGTATTTTGATCACAATCCCCTGGCACTGCTTTCTCTTCCCTCCCGTCCTTCATCTCCCTTCTTTCCAACTAGTCCCTCTTCTACTTTGATGTATTTTGTTTTATTTTTTGTCTTTTTCCAACATCCATGATGGAATGTTGTTGGGTTCAATATTGCGCAGGTAACCACAGTTGCTGTGAGGTCATGAATGTAATGGTCACGTCATGTCCAGAAGACAGCCTTCCACAGCTCTTCCTAGTCCTCTCACACTCTCTCTTCCTCCTCTTCTGCAACACTTCTCGAGCTTTGGAGTGATATAGATGTCTCACTTAACATGCCATAGGCATTTCTTTTTGGCACTGTCATGAATTTTGAATGTCCCCAGGAGTCACCACCAACTGAAAAAAAATTCTCGAACCAAAGGTGATCCCCGCTGTTTCACCTGAAGTCCGGAGCCTTGTGATCTTTGCTCCAACAGGCAACCTAGCAAAATGCACCATTCAGACCAGCCAACAGGAAACAAGAAGCAGCAGTTCACCCAAGAAAGGTCGTCTCTTACCCATATTCCCTTCTCTCCATTTAGGTTCATCGGTGGGGTGGGCATGTCGGGCCACCCCTGCAGACTGCCAGAAACTGATTCTTCTCCATCTAAGGATTCCCTCACCCATTAGGGCCTCAAGGTTCCCTGTTGGCAGGTGGGTTGCAAGGACACTGCCCTACAGTGTCACATGACGTCATTGTCCAAAACTTAGACACATAGTCCTACCAGTCACCAAGCTGGACAGGGCTGGGGATATAGCTCAGTTGGCAGAGCACTTGCCTAGCATGCACAAGGCCCTGGGTTCTGTCCCCAGCCCCATATCAAACTATGTGTGGGGTGGTGTATGCCTTCCGTCCCAGCATTCAGAAGGTAGAAGCAGGAGAATCAAGCACTCTGAGTCATCCTAGGCTACAGGAATATAGTGACATGAATAAAGTGACGAGTTTGAGGCCAGCCTGGGCTACATGAGACTTAAAAAAGAAAGAAAACTGGACAATGTGACCCTGACCCAGATATGTATCACAGAAAAAGCACTAAAGTGTTGATGTTCTCCACTCCAAGGGCAAATTAAAGGCTAAAGACTTTATGTTTTTATATTTAAGGCAAATTTTTAGTGATTTCTTATGCTAGACCATGGGTCAGCAAACTACAGTTTCAGCCTCAACCCTGGATCTCAGCCCACTCCTTCTCTGTTTCTCGCCCTAGATCCCATCTGGCTCAAAAGGTATTACCCTCAGGGCATGGTAGAACACACCTTTAATCCCAGCACTGAGGAGGCTGAGGTAGGAGGATTGTTCTGAGTTTGAGGTTAGCCTGGGCTACAGAGTGAGTTCCAGGTTAGCCTGGACTAAAGTGAGACCCTGCTTGAAACAAATAAATAAACAAAAAATTAGTACGCAGTCAGAGGAACTAATTGTTCTAAGCAGTCACAAGGGTGGACTCTGCAGCTGCACACACCAGAACAATCATCAACGAAGGCGCTGTGATGGTTTATGTTGATTGTCAACTTGGCAGGAGCCAGAATCACCTGTAAGGGATTGTCTTGATTAGGTTCATTGAGGTGGGAAGACCCACCTTAACTGTGGGTATGAAAGGAGATCCCTAACTGAGCACCAGCGTTCCTCACTCTCTACTTCCTCCCTCTGAGGTGATACAATTTCCTGCCACCAGCACTCTGGATTTGTAAACCAAATTACACCCTTGCCCTTCCATCCTGCTTCTGGTCAGGTATTTTGTTCCAGCAACAAGGAAAGTAACTGATCGAGGGACTAACCCTGTCGTTAGTTACTTTTGTGTTATTGTGACTAAATAAGTAACATAAGGGAGAAGGGATTTATGTCGCTCACAGTGTCATAAAGTTTAATCCTTCAGCAGGTAGAGTTCATGGGGGGGTAGCATGTGGCCGTGGCTCCTCACGCCAATCAGCAGACAGTAAGTAAAGAGACCAACCTGCAGTGAACAAGCAGGTGCATTCTTCAAAGGCCTGCTCTTGGTGGCCTTCCATCAGGTAGGCTCCATATCCCAAAAGTTCTACATCCTCCCAAAACAGCACCACCAGCCCAGCACCAGGTATTCAAACACATGCACCATTAAGAAACATTTCCTGTTTAAATCACAGTATGGAATACTCCAGAGCTGAGAAGACTTGGGTAGCTGGTAGGACTTGGGTCTTGAGTTGGTAGATGGAAAGCTGAGATTTAGGCACTGATCCATCTAATCCAGAAGTTTTTTTCATGCTACCAAGATGTTTATGTCCGAAATCTTTAATCCGTAGATGAGAAAGTATAGGCATTAATTCCACATCTGCCAGATGGCCTGTTTGATTGTAGCCCTGCCTGTATCCGAAAGACCTTGGACCAAAGATTTGCCAAGATTCCTAGGAGTGAGGTTCAGCTGTGTTCCACCCCTTTAATTAAGAGATTTTCCTATTTGTCGTGCATCTTTGGGGAGCTTGAACCTCCCCAGGAATCAGCAGCAGCATCTTATCAGATAAAACTTGGGCTCCTGCCAGGAGATAAAGGCATAATACATCCTCACCAAAGTCCTCCGGGTGGATTTGGCAGAACCTGGGCTGACTTCTATTCTAGTTGTGATAATCTCATCATGTTCCTCATTACCAAACACTGAGCCCGTCTCCCTGTGAGGTCCATGGACCACCTGCATGTGCCCCGGATGCTTGTTAAAAAATAAAGAATAGTCCTAAACCCAGCTTCAAGGGTGGGACCCAGGAATGCAGGCCTAGCATTACTCAGGGGCTCTCAACAGCTGCAGAGAAAAGAACGATCCAGAGGAGAGAATGTGAGAATTAAACACTGACATCCTCACATTTTCATCTTGAGCTTCTCCCTGTCATCGGAGGCTAAGGTCCAGATCAATGTGCATTCTCCCCTGATTCATTCACTCCGGGGGCCCATCAGAAGACAGTGCCCCTCTGCCACACTCACCCCATTGTTATCTCAGTGTAGCTCTTCCTGCCAGGCCTTGAGCTGGGCAGAGAAAAGACCTCAGTCATCTTTGTATCCCCACACTAGCTCAGTGCCTGGCATGTCCTGAATGTAAATAACTGTGGAGGAACTATTGTTGAGAACCCAAACCATCAGCTGCCAGAGGAAGTGGGAGGCACTCTCACATCTCATAATGAAGCTCCTGATTGCTTTTTCCTTATTTCTCTGGGGCCCATAAATGTCAATGGGCAGGTCTGTCTGGCCATCCCACTGCCTGCGCCAAGGACCAGACACCTAGTAGAGTGACTTCATTCATTTTACTCCATTAAAATTTTTTTTAAAAAAACTATAGGGCTGGAGAGATGGCTCAGTAGTTAAAGAGACTTGCTTACAAAGTCTGATGACCTGGGTTTAATTCCCCAGTACCCACATAAATCCAGATGCACAAGGTGATCTGGAGTTTATTTACAGTGCCCTGGCTCTCTTTCCTTACAAACAAATAAATAGAAATATTTTTAAAACTATAATATTTTTGTCACTGGCAGAAAGGAATAGTTATTTTGAAGGAAGGACTTATGCTTTAAAAAAGATTTAACACAAACTATAGCTTCCATTGAGTGGTTGCTATTTCAGGGAGTAATGGAAACCCACACGTATCTAATCAAAACAGACAACAGGCTACGTCATTCTAGATCTAGCCAGGCAGTGTGGATGAGAGACAGGACTCAGAGCCACTGTTGTCTCCCAGCTTCCAAAGAAGCAAAGCTTATGTGAAGGGAACCAGGTTCCCACAGCAAAGACCGATGATTAGGAGCCCCAAAGTCAACACTCACTAAACACACAGTCAGTTACAAACACCCGGGAGTTTGATCATCCAGGATATCAGGCAGCTACAGATACAAAATACAGAACAATCTTTTGTAAAAGTCCTAAAACACCTGAAAAGTAACAGAACTGAGCAAGAAAGAAGACTACCAATAAATGACCAGGCATATGTGAAATATAGTAAATATAGCCTTGATTTTAAAAAGTGTTAACATTAAAAGTGCAATGGATTTTCTGGGCAGATGGCTCAGAGGTTAAAGGCACTTGTTTGCAAAACCTGTCAGCCTGGATTAGATTCCCTAGTACCCATGTAAAGACAGATTCACAAAGTGGCCCATGTGTCTGAAATTCATTTGCAGAGCAAGAAGCCCTGGTGTGCCTATACTTTCTCTCTCTCGCCCTCTCCTTCTCTCTCTCTCTCTCCCTCTCCCCCTCTCTCTCTCACACACACACACAAATAAATAAAAATTTAAAGTTCAATTGAATTAACTAAATAGATTTGATGCTGCTAAATAGAAAATTATCATAAGAGGGTTGGAGAGACTGTTCATTAGTTAAGGTGCTTGCCTGCAAGCCTAAGGACCAAGGTTTGCTTCCCAAGTGCCCTTATAAAGCCAGATGCACAAAGTGGCACATGCATCTGGAGTTCATTTGCAGCAGCTGGAGGCCCTGACATGCCCACTCTCTCTGTCCTTCTCTCTTCTATCTCTCTCTGCTTGAAAATAAAAAGAGCCAGGCATGGTGGTGCCCACCTTTAATCCCAGCAGTCGGGAGGCAGAGGTAGAAGGAGCTCTGTGAGTTCGTGGCCAGCCTGAGACTACATAGTGAATTCCAGGTCAGCCTGTGTGAGTGAGACCTTACCTCAAAAAACAAAATAAAACAAAGTTACTATAAGGAAGAAAGATCCAGAAACTATTTGGACCTCATCCCAGAAAAGGGAATGTGAGGAAGAAAAAGTAGGTCTGAAAGAGAAAGTATGGGAGAGGATTATGATCAAAATACATATGTACATATATGCATGAAAACCATCCATAGAAAGTTTTTAAAGAAAGAAACAGAAGGTCCAACTTGTGTCTAAATAGAATCTCAGAAGAAAAGACAAGAATGGAAAAGGCACCTTTGAAGATTAGAGGACCAAGTATACAGTTATAGAAAACACAACCTTCATTCATTCATTCATTCATTCAACAAATATTGCATTCTAATATACACCAGATATTTTTATTTAAAAAATATTTATTTGAGATGGAGGGAGAAAGAGAGTGGGCATGCCAGGGCCTCTTGCCAAGTCCACTGCAAATGAACTTGAGACACAAGTGCCACTTTGTGCATCTGGCTTTTTGTGGATACTGGGGAATAGAACCTGGGTCTGTAGGCTTTGCAAACAAGCACTTTAGCTGCCGAGCCATCTCCCCTGTCCTGCAAGATATTTTTAGAGATAATGTGCACCAAGGTGAACAAATTGTCACAAATATCTACCCAGACACACCCTGAGTGAAGAGATCAGCTACAACGGAGGGCCAGTTAGGCTGGTAAGACTTCTCAAACTACATGATGGATCCCATCTCTTCAAGTCAAACAGATACTTAGCTACTACTTTTGCTGAAAAGCCCTGAACCCTCACTTGGACTCTCCACAGGCTAGAAGCCCATCATCTCTTCACCTCTGCCTTCACCCTGGCTCCTCCACGTCGGGTCTCTCGTCTACTTAACTCTGTGTACATGTCAACCACTCAAGAAGTGCCTGTCTAAACATTGGTGGTACCTAACTTGTCTCATCCCCTGGAAAGCTAGAGGTATAAAAAGAGTTACTCCAGTAGTGATGGCGGGCTCCAGATGGTTACTGGGAACACTGGTCCCAGCATGTAAAAGCTGGGCAAGTGTGGTGCATTGAATGTAAATGTCTCCTATGGTCTCAAGTGTCTGTGGTTAAGCTTCCTACTTAGTCCCCAGCTGGTGGAGCCTTTGGGAGGTGGAGCCTTACTGGAGGAGGTGTGTTGTTGGGGGTGGACCTGAGGGTAGGTTAGCCCAACCTACTGTATGTGCAGAGCCAGTTCACTCAGTCTGCTGTGTGTGTGCGTGCGCGTGCGTGAGCAGTGGATGTGCCATGAAATGAGACAGCCTCCTCCTCCTCCAAGATGAAGCTTTCTCTCAAAATTATAAGCCCGAAATAACTCCTTTATTCTCATAAGATGCTTCTGGTCAGGTGTTTGTCCCAGCAACGAGAACCTAACTTCTATAACAAGGAAAAGATACTTGAAAGGAATGAGACATATCATATTTTATGACTCACCTTTCGCTCTATATACACATTCAGCTCAGACAACCAAATACTTTTGCATTTGCTCATGGAATGAGTCTGGATGCTACTTTTTTAAAAATTACACATCTCAAAACCTGTTGAATTTCAGCCAGGGAAGTTCATAGAAGCAAATTTATAGCTTTAAATATTTACTCTATAATAAAGAAAGGCTAGAAAAACTGGGCTGAGCATTCAACTAGAAAAGGCACTCCAAGAATAGCAATAAGAGCAAATAATAAAGGAAATACTAAATGAAAAACAGAAAATAATTTTTTAAATATTTAAATGAGTATTTAAAACAAGACTCTCAAAGATATTCTAATGTGAGATTAATTCATCTAAAAGAGGGAAGACATAAATAGTATCAGAAATTAAAGCAACACAGCAGTTTCTTTCGAAAGTGCCCCTAGCAAACCAGACACTACTCAGACTATTCCTTGAGCACCCTTCTTTGGCAGGTTTAATGTCTCAGTTACCTGCTTAGCAGACCTTGACAATGACAGGTCGAAGCTGTGGATGGACCCACCCAGTTAGCCTCTGTCTTGGGACAACATTAAAGACCTGAAGAATGAGGACAATCTCTGAGACCGAGCAGTTAGCTCTCTTCAGTACACCACCCATATCCCTCAAATGGACCTTCCTTTTCTTCTGGAGAGAAAATGTGATCTAGGAAGGCAATGGTGAAGGTCCCCTGAAGTTTGTGTGGACCAGGGAGATAGATGCAAAACTGGCAAGCACCTAAAAATTCCAACATCAATCTTAAATTCTCCCTCCCTGGGCTGTGAGTTGAAAGGCTCGTCAGGCAGGGGCTGACTCACTTGTCTGCATTACACCTGCCCTCCATGTCTAACAGCCAGACAAAGGTGAGGCTCAGACAGAGAAAAGTCTGTATTGAGGAAGGTGAGTATAGCAGAGAAACCCCCTTGAGTGGAGACCTGGGTTCACTGTCGGGTGATTGACAGACCAGGGCTCATGACGTAGCTCCTTGGAGTTACTTCCAGTAGCAATGACATTATGAAGATGCCCAATGAGTGCTAAGTGGTCATTTTACATTGGAGGATAGAGACCCATCCCACCAACCCAAAGCACTCTCCCCAGCACCACCAAACAAAACAAGTGGTATGTTGTCCAGAGGACCACCGTAGTTACAAAGTAAACTAGGAGGGTTCATGCAGGTGTCTCGCTGGTTATAAAGGGTGAGTGATCTGCATGTCATGGTTACTGGACCTGCAGCACTACGGGAAGGGAAGGATGCTGTTTACAATAAGGCCCGGCTTCAAATCCAGTTAAGCTACAGAGAGTATGAGGACCCTGGCAGGTCCTCCAACACCTTCCAGCCTCAGCTCCCTTCCATAAACCAGACAACAATACCTCCCCCACCATGATGCTAAGACTGAGCATCATGGTTAATCTGTTCCCTATTTCTCCCAATGCACACCCTTCATGTCATTAATGTCTTAGACTTCAGGTCCTGAAAATACACCGAATTCATAGCTTTAGTGAAAGACGAAAGTCCAGTTCTGTTCATTACTTGGATAGAATTAGAAATAGCTAAAATGAATTTGATTATATTAGAAACCACAGAGAACCAACATTAGCCTTACAGAACCCTGGGAGACTCAGAGTCACTGTGGATGGTGGAACTTCCTGAAAAGATAGGGGGAAGAGTTTCTTTTAAGAGTCAAAACATGAAATACCAGTATTTTAGCCTCTGGTAAGATGCATGTGCTCTGATAAATAACCCCAACTCATGCTCATGCAAGTAGGCCTAATCAAACTCAGTGGAACACACACACACACACACACACACACACACACACACACACACACACACAAAACAGTGGAAGAAGGAGTAGTTGTGAAGAGGAAGGGTTTCAGTGGGAGAGGGAGGGAAAAAGAAAAAGTAATGGGAGATGAATAAGATCAAAATATATTACGTGCATATGTAACAATTGTCAATACTTTTTTAAAAATAAATGTTTATAAAACATGAAAAATAAGTCAAAAGATGAAGAGAAATATGTGGTTTGTGTGTGTATGTCATATGTTCAGGGATGTGGGGGGAATGCATGCGTGTGCACAGATGTGTGCAGCCTGTGTCAATACATGTGGAGGCCAGGGGAAGATGTGTCCTCATTCACTATTCCACTTTATTTCCTTGAGACAGAGTCTCTCACTGAATATGAAGGTCGTCAGTTTTGGACCAGACTGGTGAACCAATGAGCGCCAACAATCCTCCTCTCTCTGGCTCACGCAGAGCTAGGGCGACAGGCATGCCCAGCCTCACCCTGTTTTGTTTTGTTTGTTTTAACATTGAGTTCTGGGGAAGCAAACTCAGGTCCCCATACTTGCAAAGCAAGCACATTTATGCACTGAGCCATCTCCCAAGTCCCTACTTGGGTTTTAAAAAGGAAATCACTCCAGTGTATTTCAAAAAAAAAAAAATTGTGTGCGTCTTTAATTAAGGAATGCAGTCTGTAACATTTGACTTTTCCCTGAAGAAGTTCTGTCATTGCTCTGAGCACACTGTTGAGTCACCTGCTGGTGGAAATGATAAGAAGTGAGGTTGTGGGGCTGGAAAGATGGCTCAGCGGTTAAGGCACTTGCCTCCAGTGCCTAAGGCCCCGGGGTTCAATTCCCCAGTACCCACATATGCCAGGCCCACAAGGTGGTGGCCCTGGTCTTCTCTCTCTCTCTCTCTCTCTCTCTCTCTCTCTCTCTCTCCTTGAAAATGAATAAAGTATTTTAAAAAAGAGTGAGGTTGTTAAGGGCTTAATCCAACAATGCCTACTTTCCAAAAGAGAAAGCTAAGCCCAGAAAAATTAGTCCCAAGTTTAGAGACCAGCACCCATCTTCGGACTTTCCCCTATGCTACACCATGTTTTAGGAACTGCTAACCTCCAGGAGACCACCTTTAAAAATTGCTACTAACACTGGAAGCCCAGGTGTTTGAAAGTGCCTGTCAAGGCATTCGTGTACAGATATGTATCACTCTCTTCTCTGATGTCCAAGGATCATGTTCACCACCTCACTCCAGTGTGAGTACATTTCACTTTTGAAGGCTCATCTTGTTCTTTGCTTTTAAATGTCTTCAGAAGTCAGATGTCTACACTGATAACTAAACTAAGAAGAATGTGCCCAGGAGCCCTGCAGAATGGAACACCATCTCACAAGTGCAGCTCCAGGGACTCAGTAAGAGTACTTAGCAGGACAGGACCGGGACTCAAGAGGGCCTGAATTCAATCCCCAGCACCCATAGAAAAGCTGGGTGTTGCCATGCACAATTATAACCTGGTCAGACAGTCTGAGAGGAAAAATAGCAGCTCTGAGCTCAGTAAGAGACTCTGACTCGAGCAAACAGCACAGAGAGATAGATGGGGAGGGCACCAGACTTCTGCCTGTCCTCAACATGGATGTGCATGGGGCACACAGTGTTTGTATGAACATGTGCATACATTGTAACACACACATACACACACACACACACACACACACACACACTGTCTAGCTGGACTGTGTGGATTTCATCTCTATAGCACTTAACACTGTGCAGCGCACTACCACACCCACACATTGCCTTACAGAGGATAACTTCATCAAGAGACACGAAGTCACCAGGCCAAGAAACACCCTAAACACTGGCAGAAAAGGCTTCTGCCTCCAAATCCAGTGTTTCTCCTGTTAGACAAGCACTGAGACCAATTTTTCTTTCTCCATTTATTTGAGCACATTTGATCATTTTGTAACATAATTAAGTTGGGCTATGAGTACAGACAAAAGTTCATCAAGAATCAGGCTGCTCTGAAGCAACTTCAGAGCAAACCTATAGACACACATTACCAGCCCATGGCAGTGCAGAATGAGACTTGAAAGTGAAGGTTTGGGTGAGGGAGCACCTGGTCCCCAAAGGTGCTGCTGGCCAAACACACTCAACAGAAAAAGACATCCAGCAACCACTGCAATGACAGTGGGGAGTAGGGGTGCCCCTTCCTGCTGCCTTCTGGAATTCATTAACAGAAACAGTCTTAACCTCTTATCCAATACCTCAACTTGCTCAACTTCTCTTAGATTACTGCTCTTTGACCTAAAGCAGTTTTACCAAAATTATTGCCTGGGGAGAGTCTCGACCTTTATCCTTTTCCATTTTGGATGATCATTTGGGCAAATGGAGGGGGGGAATGCCGCGCTGCCTTCAAATGTCGATTTCCCGTCTCCTGTGCCCCCTGGAGATAAGCAACCCAGCTCTGCCAATTTGAGTCTCCCCCGCCCCAAGGCAGGAGTTCCCAGGCAAGAGTCCTACCCATAATCTCCATCAATGCGCCAGCCCATCTCCAAGATAAGGCGCCCTCACTGCTGGGTGCTAGGACCATCTGCTGGGCAGGCTCACAGAGCCTGTCATTTGGCCTCTAGGAAAGTTTTCCTTGGCACCATTAGCTGAAGCATCTCTGTGTCAACTCACCAATGCAGGGAAACACACGGGTGGCTTGTCCCGGGATTTACAACTCAGCACTTGCCAAGTGTGGGCAGAACCAGGGTCGGTCCCCCAAAGGTGGTCCACTAGGTCCCCATCTCCATGGACCTGTCCCTCCTCCGGATTCCCGGGGTGGGACGGAGCCTCCCCACCTTACCTCGCTGACGATGGTGGAGTGCGTCTGGACATAGCGCCAGTCGCCGCTGCAGGGCACGAGGGGCGCCGAGCGGTTGGGGAAGGCTGCGAGCGGGTCGCTGCAGCTGGCGCTGGCGTTGGCCGCCTCCAGCAGGTAGCGGTGACAGTGGCCTTGGCCGCGGAGACGCTCGGAGACGGCGGCGGCGGCCCCGCGGAGGCCGGGCGCCGTGCGGTTCCACTCGTCCTCGGGCTTCCAGGCGCAGCGCTCAGCCAGCGCGGCGGAGCTCGGCCCGCGGCACCAGTAGCGATCGGGCTGGCTGCCCAGGAAGACCACGCCGACGAACAGGAAAGCGAAGGTGACGCCGGTCAGGCACAGCAGCAGGAACACGCGCCGCTGGAAGCGCCCGAACTCGCCGGCCTTGCGCAGCGCCTGGTCGAACGAGGGCATCGTGCGCCCTGCGCCCGCCCGGGCCTCGCGAGCTCCGAGTGACCCGCGGGCGCCGCCGGGCGCAGCGCTTTACCTCGCCGCTCCCGGCCCTGGCGCCGCGCCCCGGACGGCCACTCCTCCCGCTCCCCGCCTCCCCGCCGACGACCGACCGACCGTGGGCGCCCGGGACAGCCGCCCGCCGCCTGGGGTCGGAGTGGGCACGCGGCGGCGCCACCGTGCGCCCGAGGACCCGAGCGATCCGCCACCGCCTCCGGCCTGGCGCGCGGCTCCGCAGCCCGCTCGCTGGGCCAGCCACCCTGGGTACAGGGTCACCCGGCCTCGGTCTCTCCGAGGTCCGCCAAGGAACACGGCGTCACACCTGCCCACCAGCACAGTAGCTTTTGGCTCCAGGACAGAGGTTGCTGAACTTTTCCCAATAGGACAGCTGGGCAGCCCACAGGGCTAACTTACTTGTTCAAGCCTGAAGTTCAAGGTGAGAAAGGACCTCTTGAAGGAAGGTCTTCTGATCCACTAGGGATCCACTCACAGCCCGGACAACGGTATTAACATAGTTGGATTAAATCCATGCATCTTGGTTGCTTCTGTGTCTCCTCAAGGATCTGCAGAGCCCATGGGATGTCGCTTCAGGTGTGACCAGCGTCTCATCACCTGGCCCGCAGGTTCCCATGGCCTTCCTGGCAGCAGCTTCGCAGATGCCAGTTCCTGTGTGCACAGGACCCAGGAACAGAGAGCTCCTCCTGAACTGTCCAGCTTCGTGCATCTTCTGAGGATTTCTGCAGCCTTTCTTCCCACTTCCACCCCCAAAGCCATGGCCAGACTTCGCTTGCTTTCCTCAAAGCCTCCAAGACCCGAGGAGCACTCACTCACCTCTTCCCAAGCCAGGATGACTGACTCCAGTTTACTTCGTTGTCTCTCCTGCCAGCGACCCTGAGCAATTTCCTTGGCCAGCCCCAGTTCTCCCACCTGTTAAATGAACCCAACAAAGTACCAACTTTATAGGGTCTCTGTGAGGATTGAATGGCTGACTAGGTAGGAAGTACCAGTAGGCATTTCCGATGCTGATCTTTCCCGTTGACTGGACACTGACCTTGGGTGGGCCCAAGAATTGCAGAAATTATGCATGATAATGTCTGCTGGGTACACAGAAGAGACTTACTTTGTGAGAGTTTTTATCCTCTGTATCCTTTCTCCCACACACACCTACTCAACGGTAACTTCTGTATCTGCATGACCCAAGCACCAATCTGTGTGTGTGTGTGTGTGTGTGTGTGTGTGTGTGTGTGTTTCAAGGTTGGGTCTCACTCTAGCCCAGGCTGACCTGGAATTCACTAGGTAGTCCCAGGCTGGCCTCAAACTCATGGCTATCCCCCTACCTCTGCCTTCAAATTGCTGGGATCAAAGGCTTGTGCTGCCACACCCAGCGAGGTACAAATTATTAACTATTTGTTGGATAGCAAATGTCTTTCATCTCCAACCCAGATTGGAGGGGCTTCTGTGGCTCCAAATAAAATCCTTGTTTCTCCCCCACGCTTTCAAATTCCTTGTGGATAACCAAACACAATGAATCTATCTCTCTCCTTGGGTTCAAACACTGAGTTTTGTACATGCTAAGCAAGCTCTCTACAACTATGCTATATTTTCAGATCCTTGAATTTTCCCAAGCTATGCCCATGTGCCCAAGGTTCTGTCTTCATGGAATTTCATCTTCTGACGCCTCCCTGCTCACCACCCAGCAAGGCCTGCTTCTGATGTCAGTCCTCCCTCCGCCCCAGAAGCCTTTCCCCACCATTACTGTGTGAGGTGCAATCTTCATCTGCATCCCTAAGATGTATCAGGAGCCTACTTTCTGTTTTTCTATGTGGAGTATTTCTTTTTCCATTTTCTTTCCAATGGTGTAATGCGATCATGCAGACAAATAGATCGCAGTGCTGAGTGTGAACGTTGGGGTGTGACCCTCTGGGCTCAAATCCCTCCTCTTCCTTACTGCGAGCGACCTTGAGCAAATTATTTAGTCCTCTTATATATTAAATTTAGCTGCAAACATTAGAACCTTTTCTTTTTTAGCGCAGCCACTTTGAACAGTCCTCAAAACCTAAGTCTTGTAAGAGTCAGCTATTGGGCCATCTGTGGTGGCTCATGCCTGTAATGCCAGCACTTGAGGGTGAGGTAGGAGGATGTCCATGACTTTGAGGGTATATGGTGAGCTCCAGGTCAGTCTGGGCTAGAGTGAGACCCTGCCTCAAACAATCAAAAAGTCAGCTATTTAAAGATAATACCCTCACCCACCCCAGAATCACCAAGCGTCATCCTTCTCAGCTGTGCCTCTTTCCCAGCTCTAATGTGTTTTGATTTTTTTTTTAATGTCATTGGGACTGGGCTGGAGAGATGGCTCATTGGTTAAGGAGTTTGCCTGAAAAACCTAACAACCTGAGTTTGATTCCCCAGTACCCATGCAAAGCCAGATGCATAAAGTGGTGCCTGTGTCTAGAGTCTGTTTGCAGTGTTTGCAGAGTCTGTTGCAGTGCCTGGCACACCCATTCTTTCTGTAGCCAGGCATGGTGGTGCACACCTTTAATCCCAGCACTCAGAAGGCAGAGGTAGGAGGATGGCTGTGAATTCAAGGTCACCTTGAAACTACATAGTGAATTCCAAGTCAAGCTGGCTAGAGTGAGAACCTACCTAAAAAAAAAATCATTGTTCTCTTCTGAGTTTTTATCCATTTTACATATAGGAATTGCATATAAATAGTGGATAGTATTTGCAATGCTTTGGAAATTTACATGGATGGTACCATATTCTAGGTATTTCTGTATCGCTTCCGTTTTTTCATTCCATGGTATATTTTTATACCAAGTCTATTAGCCTTGATACGTGGGGAGTAAGCCTACTTATTCTGTCGCTTGTCATTCCTGTGAATAGCCTCAGCACTTTTACAGTTCTCTATTGAAAGACATGAAGCTGGCTTAAATTTTCTACATCCACCAATTGTTTATACCAATTATATGCTGTAGCCTGCATTGGTGATATAGTGTTGAGCATAGCTGCCTTCCAATTATATGCTGTGCATGATCCCTATATGTACAAGATCTGATCTGAGGCAGACTCCCGGGACTCACGAGCTAGACTGCAGAGCATGGGTGTTTTGTGTGCTACTAGACATTGACAAATTGCTTTCCAGGGAGGTGACCCCAGGTTACGTCCCACCAGCAACATATGATTATGACCATCCTTGACTGCACTTGGTCTTGTTAGACTCAAACGCTTTAGTACATGCTTTGGATATAAAAACAATCTCAATGTTCAGATAGATAAACACATCCCCAAATTAGACTGCATGTATTTGACTTATACATCATTCAAGTTCATTTTCTTAACATTGTGTCTTCCTGTCCTAAGCTTATGTTGTTTTGATATTTGGAGGCTTGTTGGGTTGGGGGGTTTAATTTGTATATTTGTGTATTTTGCTCCTTTATTACTTATGCATATATTCTTAGTCTGTGGCTTATCTTAACTTTCTAATGTCTTAGAAACTACAAAAAATTTTCAATTCAGATGTAGTAAAGTATATTTCAATTGCATAGCTTCTCCTTTTTGTGTCTTGCTATAAAAATCATCCCCAACTAATGTTTTAAGTGCCTTCTCATAATCACATATGTTATATACGTGCTGGGGGAACAAACTCAGGTCCTTACATGTACTGGACAAGTGTTCTTCCATTGAGGTATACCCCCAGCCCTTATATGGTCTCATTAAATTGCCTTTTACATTGACTTTTAATATCCTTGGAGTTAACTCTATATATAGCATGGTAGGATCTAATTTTACTTGCTTCTTCCATATGGTCGACCAGTTATCTGATTTCCTCCTAGCTGAAGACTCTCCCTTTCCTGTCATATGAAATAAGCCAGACAGAGAAGGACAAATACTACATATTCTCACTCACTGTGGAAGCTGAAAATACTGATCTCATAGGGGAGAGTGAAAGAGTGGTTGCTAGAGACTAGGAGGAGCTGGGAGAGACAGAGGGGATATAATGGGTTCCAGCATGCAATTACACAGGAGGAATTCTTTCTGGTGTGATAGATACAGGCAAGTAACCATAGGCTATAACAAATTGGGATTCATTTCAGAGTTGTTCAGAGGTTCCCAACATAAAAAAATGATAAACATTTAAAGAGATGGAAAAGGGGCTGGAGAGATGGTTCAGCTGTCAAAGCACTTGCTTGCAATGCCAAACTACTCAGGTTCAATTCCCCACTACCCACATAAATCCAGATGCACAAAGTGACGCATGCATCTGGAGTTTATTTGTAGTGGGTAGAGGCTGTGGCACACCCATACACTCTTTCTCTCTCTCTCCTTCTCTCTCTCCCTCCCCCTCTCTGTCTCACTCTTCTTGCAAATAAATAAATAAAAATATCTTAAAATAAAGAGATAGAAATGATAATTTGCCTGATTTTATCATAACAAATGATAGCATACTCTCTAAATATATATAAATAGCATGTTAAGTTGAAAGATACATGTTGATTATGAATAGTAAGAATTAATTACCCCTTAACCTTGCCTTTTATAAAGCATGTGACATTAATGCTTTTTGGAAAAAGTGATTTTTCCTCAATGTATTTATCTAAAATCTTATAGTTAGCATTTTAATTGTTGTTAGGAATGCACATATACCAGTATTAGAATATATTCACCACATAGTGAATTACCAAAGTAAGTAATCAAAATGACATTTATTTTGTTTGGTCAGAGTACATGTGAGCACACACATACACGCATAGAGTCATTTATTTTGGAACATTATAATGTTAAAATAAAACCTTTTCTCAAAGATATATTGGAAGAAAAGTTAGCAAGTGAGTTGGTACATGTGCTGGGGCTTAGACACAGAGGAGGACATGCGTCATCTATGCCTTCTTTAACAAGTGGATAAGAATGCCTGAAAGCCTGATTCCTGCAGTGATTATGTTAACACAGCAAGAACTTCTCAGCACGTCCCCTATTTGTGGGCTACAATGGACCTGGCCAGCAGTTGTCATGATCTTTCACTTGCCAGTTGATGATGGCTAAGATTTCCCTAGAAGACAGTTTCTGTTTTGGAGGGAAAACTTCAGGGCCTGTATCTTTTAATGACAAATGTTTTCTGTGACTGCCTTCCTGGGACCAGCTCTGCGTGTCCCCTCCGTGGCGGCTTCTCTGTGCATGCGTGAGAGTCATCTGGTCCTGGTTCTCTTGCCTCCATGAACTGCCGCTCTGCTTCCTCCCTCATATCTCTTCACCAGAGCTGGTCCCACTGTGGAACATGTCATCCAGAGCAACCGGCATCTCTGTTCCCAGGCATTCACTGTTCATATTTAGATCAGAATAAACTCTCTTATTCCTTTTCGAGCAATGACAATGCTTTTCTGCCAGTTCAGAGCTTGCCTGGACTCACAGCCACATATGAACACCAGGGGTTCTCTTCTAAGCTAAAGACAGGCTGTCATAGTCAGCCACACGTTGCTGGGATGAATCTCCAAACCAGGCACAATTTGGGGGAGGAAAGAATTTATTGAAGTAACAGACCCAGGGGAAGTTAAGGGGAAAAGGCTGGCCCCCTTTCACAGATCCAAACAGAGACAGAGACAGAGACAGAAGCCCACCACCAGCACCTCAAGCAAGCAAGCACACTCCAGACTGGCAAACAAAAGGAACTCTAGGCTTGAGCTCAGACTGCTTTTTGCATATGTAAAGCTAGAATTCCAGACCCACCCCAGAAACACCTTAGGGCTGAACCCTAGGATCTGGCCAACATGACACACTTCCTCCAGCCAGAACTGACTGGAGACAATTTGCAATTTAATAAACACAATTATAATAAATGCTATTGGGGGACATTATTCAAACTACCACACAGGCTGATGTTCATTCAGTCATCCAACGTCCCAGGTTCAAATCCATCCTACCCTCAAACTCTTGTAAGTCGGATTTCTGTAACTGTAGGAAAATACCCAAGATAACCAACCTCTGAAAAGGGAAGGTTTATTTTGGCTCACAGTTTTACAGGTTTTGTCTTCGATTGCTTGATGAGGCAGCACAGAACCTGTGTGACGAAAGCTGCTCACTTTACAGCCTACACTCCAAAGAGAGAGGAAATCCCAGTTCAAGGCCCACAATGAACTAAGATGGCACCCCAACACCTCTTAAAGGTTTCCAACATACCCCAAATCCAACAGTGCCACTGAGGACCAAGTGTTTTACACATGAGTTTTCAGAGGGCTTCTGGATTCAGGTCAGTTCCCTCAACAGGCACAGTGGCGCTTGCGAGTCCTTGTCAAGGAACCTGGAAAGTGTGTCGTCACTGCCTAAAGGCCGTGAAGACAGAGGAGCTCTCTCCTCTCCAAAAAGCATTGTTTAAAGTAATGATCTACTACTGGGACAAACAAGCCTTAAAATGCTCTTCCAAAGACATTATGGTCCCCCCAAAACTCAAGATCTACTCTACATTCATGATGTTGTCAAATCCTTGATCTCAGAGTTTCCAGTGGCTCTTGGTACACTCAGAACTTGGGGGTTAGAGTTTTTCCAGGCAAGCCTGAGAGTCGAGGATTCAGTCTGACCATTCCTTCTAGAGGAAATGCTTCAGCATTCCAGAAATTTGAATGCTCTTCTTGGAGACTGAGCTGTCTGACATTGGGTTTGTCATGCACTTGCTGTCATGAGGGTGACCTTGACCTAAAGGACCTGTAGCATAGAGGACACATAAAACAAGAACAGGCTGTGGATTGCTTCTGCTTTGAAATAAGCATTTGTCTTTACACAGGCATGCATGGGCCGCTAATATGGTGATTTCTGTAGTCAGCTCTACGCTGCTGGGAAGAACTTCCAAACAGACATAGTTTATGGGAGGAATGAATTTATTTCAGTTTACAAATCCAATGGCAGGTTCATTGATGGCAGGAGAAACTGACTCCTTTTCACAGATCCAAGGAGAGAGAAACAACCAAACAGCCAGTGTGATGGTTAAGTTTTGTTGTCAACTTGACCTGTTTAGTAATCTTGGATGGATCTCTGAGGTTGTTTACAGGAAGGCAGCCCTCTCAGTAGAATGTAAGGAAGTTCAGGAGAGCTAGAAACAAACATCCCTTCCTGGGAGGGCAGTGCAGGAAGGAAATTCCAGAGGCTCAGGGAGTCAACAAGTCTGAGGAAGGGTTGCAAGACCCCACTCTAAAGCCACATAAAGGGGATGGAAATCTCTCTCCCCCTGCCTGTTTGCTTGTGTGGTGTGTGTGTGTGTGTGTGTGTGTGTGTGTGTGTGTGTGTGTGGTGC